>CAUYON010159354.1:0-26593 GCA_963573935.1 Arctocebus calabarensis | reverse complement strand
TTGATCACTTCTAAAAGTTTCATAGTAGAATCCCTGGTGTTTTCCAGATATACAATCATGTCATCTGCGAAGAGTGAAAGTTTAATCTCTTCTGATCCTATCTGGATGCCCTTGACCGCCTTTTCTTCCCTAATTGCAATGGCTAGAACTTTCATTACAATGTTGAAGAGCAATGGAGACAATGGGCAACCTAGCTTGGTTCCTAAATTCAGATTTAAACTTAACCATTCAACATCTGAATTTAACACATATTCGTCTCATCAGCCCATGGAACATACTCCAAAATTGATCACATCTTAGGTCACAAATCTAACCTCAGCAAATTTAAAAGAATAGAAATTATTCCTTTCATCTTCTTGGACCACCATGGATATTCTCCAGGATATTCTCAGACCTATTCTCCATAATGTGTTTCAATTTTTGAGGCATCTCCATACTGTTTTCTATGGCAGCTGCACCATTTTACATTCCCACCAACAGCATATGTACATAGCATTCATATTTTTGATAATATTTGTTATTTATTATTTTATTTTGTTCTATAAGCCATTCTAACAGATGCGAGGTGCTGTTTCATTGTAGCTTTTATTTGCATTTTACTGATTATTAGTGATGTTGAGCATATTTGCATATAACTTGGGAAAATTTGTGTGTCTTCCTTTAAGGAGAAATATCTATTCAAGTCCTTTTTTACATTTTTAATCAAGTTATCATTATTCTTTTTTGCTATTGAGTTGACTGAATTCTTTACATATTTTGGATATTAATCTTTCATTAGATATGTTATGTTTTATCCCAGTCAGTAGGTTGCCTTTTTACTCTGTTAATTGTTTCATTTGTTGTACAGAAGCTTTTTAATTTGATGTATTCCCACTTGTCTACTACTGTTTGTGTTGTCTGTGCTTTTGGTGTCAAATGCAATAAATCATTGTGAAGCCTAATGTTGTGAAGATTTCTCCCTATTCATATCTTTAAATTTAAATCTTCAACTAAGAGCTTATTTTTTTTGTATGATATAAGGTGAGGGCTCAATTTTATTCTTATAGTAGGTTGGCCAGCACCATTTGTTGGAGAGACTACCCTTTCCACATTTTGTATTATTGGCACCTTTGTCCAAGTAGACTGTATATGTGATATTTCTGGGCTCTCCGTTCCATTGGTCTACATATCTGTCATTACGCCACTACTATACTGTTTTAATTACTATAACTTTATTTATATTTCATATCTATTTATATTCATATATATTTTGAAATCAGAAAGTATGTGGTCTTCAGTTTAGTTCTTCTTAATCAAAGTTGTTTTGTCTATCTGAACTCCTTTGTTGTTCCATGTGAACTTTAAGATTTCTTACTATTTCTGTAAAATATTCTGGTGGGACTTTGATAGGATTGCATTGAATCAGTAAGGAGTATTCTGTAATATGAATATTTCTAGCAACATTAAGTCTTCTGCTTCACGTACATAGAGTATCTTTCTATTTATTTGTGTCTTCTTTAATTTCATTCATCAGTGTTTTATAGTTTTTAGTGTATAAGTCTTTCACTTCTTTAGTTCAGTTTATTCCTGAGTATTTTATTCTGTTTGATGCTATTATAAATGAGATTTTTAAAAATTTCCTTTCTGGATAATTGTTGTTTCTTAGAAAATGACTAAGTTTTACATGTTGATTTTAATAACCTGAAACTTTACTGAATTAATTTTTTTAAACTTACGACAGATTGGTGGTGTCTTTAGGGTTTTCTACTCATAAAGATCATGTCATCTATAAACAGAAAAATATACTTTTTCATTTCCAAATTGGATGGCTTTTCTTTCTTTTCCTTATCTAATTGCTCAGGTTAGGACTTTCTATACTATGTTGGAGAGAAGAAAAGTGAGTGAGCATCCTTGCTTTGTTCCTGATCTTATTGGAAACCTGTTAATTTTCACTATCAAAAATTATTATGTTGTGTGTGATTTTCAGAGCAAGTTAACTTTGGCTTTTTCACGTATGAACTTAATTTCCTTTAATTCTTAGTTCCTTGAGACTTTTTGTTGTGAAAAACTATTGAATTTTTAAAATGCTTTTCTTCTATCTATTGAGATAATAATGTGGTTTTTATTCTTTATATATTAGTATGATGTGTTACATTTATTGATTTCATATTTCAAAAATGTTGAATCATTTTTATACCCCAGGGATAAATCCCATGTGGTCATGGTATATGATCCTTTTAATGCAATGTTGATTTCTGTTTGCTAGTATTTTGTTGAAGATTTCTTCATTAGAAGTATTGGTCTGTAGTTTTCATTTCTATCAACATCTTTAACTATCTTTGGAACCAGGGTAATGTTAACCTGATAAAATGTGTTTAGCAATTCTCTATCCTCTTCTTATTTTGGAAGAGATTGAGAAGAACTGATATTAATACTTCTTTAAATATTAGGCACTGGTGAAACCAACTTGTCCTGGGCTTTTCTTTTGGGGCAGGTGTTTGATTACTGATTTAATCTCCTTATGCATTATTGGCTCATACAGGTCTTCTTTTTGTTTGCTTCTGTCTTGGTAAATTGCATGTTTCCAGACTTTTTTTTTTCTTTTCATGTAGGTTATCCTATTTTTTGGTATGTGATTATGCTAGTAGTGTCTTATGATCTTTTTTATTTCTGGATCATCATTTATGTCTTCTCATTTGCTAAGCTTGTGCATTTTTGTTGTTGTTGTTCTCTATCTACCTAACAATTTGAGATTAATATGAGGGTACAAATGATTAGTTTACAAAGTTTGCATTTGTTAGGTAAAATATTTGAGTTGAGTATTTTTGTATTGATGTTCATTAAGGAAATTTGTCTGTAGTTCTATTTTTTATTGGGTCCTTTCCTGGCTTTGGTAACAATGTGATATTTGCTTCACAGAATGTGTTGGGAGGATTCCTCAATGTTGTGGAATAGTTTCTGCCCTGTAGTTATAAGCTTTTTTTTTGAAAGTTTGATAGAATTCTTTGTGAAGTTGTCTAGTCCAAAGCTGTTTTTTTTTTTTTTTTTTTGGTTGGGAGATTTTTAATTGTTTCATGAATATTGGTGCTTGATACTGGTCCATTCAAAAGATCTGTATCTTCAGTTACTTCTAGGGAGTTTGTATGATTCCAAGTGTTGGTCTATTTCCCCCATTTTGTCAAAATTTCTAAGCACATACTTTTTGTAGTAATCAGAGGTAATTTTTTGTGTCTCTGTGGTGTCTGTTGTTATTTCACTTTTTTCCATTTCTGGTTGAGGTTTTTACAGATCTTACTTATCTCTTTCTAATTTATCTGTTCAAAGGTTTATTGATTTTATCTTTTTGAAGAACCAACTTTTTGTTCTGTTAATATTTTCAGTGATTCTTTTGTTTTTAATTTTGTTTACTTCTGATTTAATTTTGGCTATTTCTTTTCTTCTGCTAGATTTAGGATTGAATTGCTCTTTCTTTAACATTTCCTTGAGATGACTTTTAAGTTATTGATTTGCACTTTTCTATTTCGGGGTGTGGGCATCTAATGCAATAAATTTCCCTCCAAGGGAAAAAACGGCAGCTGATTTTTTTCCCACCTTCTTACTTTGCACTAAAATGAGGCGCAGGGTTGTGGCATGTGCTGGCTTGCTAGTTCAGACTGCAGTCCTTATTCTCAGTCTCCCTGTGGAATCTGGGGTATGCCAGTTACTATTAATATCAGCACTCTGAGGCAGGAAAATCAGAATCTAGTGCTTTTGACAGCCATCAGAAAATTTAGAATATTAGACAATTATTTCTTTGTTTCACTCACCAGGGAGCAACTGGGAGCTCAGGGCTTTCCCTAGATTATTTGGCACTGTGCTGAGGGAGAACTTATGATAAAAGAATATGTCAAATAATTATATTACTTTGGTGTGTCTTGCTTCTTGCTCATAGGATCCAGGTACTTCTTAACTGCAAAGGGCATTATTCAATGTATTTTAGTTGAATTGACATGATCATGGAGAAAAGGAGGGTTCAGGACTTAGCATTCTGGGAAACATGTAAAGAATTTAACATGTTCTTTTCTGTGCAGAACTGTGGCAATTAATTTTATAAACTCTATTAGACAATGTGTTCATTAATAATACACTGTATTAAGTCTAAGTTTCTTTGTCTTTTGTCTTTTACTTAGCAGGAAGAAAGTCTAAATAATTTTGTATTGCCTTAAACATTAAATACTTTGAATGATGCCATAATTTTGTCTTTTATGTCCAGTTAGGTTTTAAGTAGATGATACCTCTCATATATATTAATTTAGCCATTATAAGGAAATATGTGTATCTTAAAATTAAAGAATTTTTTTTTGGCTGGGGCTGGGTTTGAACCTGCCACCTCTGGTATATGAGGCCAGTGCCCTACTCCTTTTTTAATAAAAAAAAATTATTTTTTATTTGCTTACTAATTTCCTCAACAAAGGGGATGATTATTTTTATTTTATTTATTTATTTATTTATTTATTTATTTATTTATTTATTTATTTATGTATTTATTTTTGAGACATAGTTTCAAGCTGTTGCTCTAGTTAGAGTGCCTGTTGTCATAGCTCACAACAACCTTTAACTCTTGGGCTCAAGTGATCCTCTTGCTTCAGTTTTTCTATTTTTTTTTTTTTTTGAGACTGAGTCTCACTATGTCAGTAGAGTACTATAATGTCATAGCTCACAGTAACCTCAAATTAAGTCCAACCTCTTGAACTTAAGCAATTCTCTTGCTTTAGTCTCCAGTAGCTAGGGCTACAGGTGCCTGTCACAATGCTCAGCTATTTTTTTGTTGCAGTTGTCATTATCGTTTAGCAGGCCCAGGCCAGGTTTGAACCCACCAGCCTGAGTGTATGTGGCCAGCGCCCTACCCACTGAACTATGGACACTGCCTTGTCCTAATTTTTTAAACAGATATTTGTGTTTTTTATTACCTAATACTTTCCATAATAAACTGCTAATTTTATACTTCAATATTTTTACATATTTATGTATTATATTACTTTTTTCCAATTTTTTCTTTTTCAACTTTAGGTAAATTTCTTTTTTATGGAAAGAAGAAATACAGTTTTTTTTCTAAGATATTTAAATAAATAATTTTAAATAACAGAGTCCCAGTACAAATTTGACTTAAGTCACTTTCCTCCCTCTCTATTACCCTTACACTTCATCCAGATCAAAAATTTTATTTTTTCTTTGCCAGAAAGCAATGTAGTTCACCTGTTGTTTGTGGGAAGTGTTCCCTTCAGAACTGTTTTGATCCTCCAGTGCACTTCTATTTGCATACTATAGCCTATTTCTTTCCTGGTACTAGTCTGTACCAGCTCAGATAAAGTCTTTACCATAGATATTAGGAATACTACATCTTTTAAAAGTTTTAATACAAAATTACTTTTAACTAGTCAATAGGCAGAGTGTGAAAACCCTAAATCTTTTTTTCTACCATGTCAACATCCATGACAAAGTACAGCTAGTCCCTTAGCTACCTTTCCCTTGATTTTAAGATTATGACATATCATTCTCCTTTCCTTGACATGTTTCTATATAACTAATTCAGCACATGAGATTATCTTGTTTTTGTTTGTTTGTTTGTTTGTTTATGGGACAAAAAGCAGAATTGACAGCATTCATACAATGAATAGTAAATATGTGCTAATCTTATTTTTTAATTTTGTATAAATATAATTAGAAGAGAAAAATCATATCTCTATGGAATCATCTTTTGTTAATTTAACTCTTTTGCATAATGCCACACTCAAAATTTAAATAGGAGAACAAAATTATTGCCCCAATTGTAAAGAATGTATAGATTATAAAGATGCTGGTAACATGCTTCATAATGCTGTTTCTTTCTCCATAAATGAAGTTTAAGCACAAAGTCTGTATGATAAAATGCTAGCTGCTTACCCTTATTGATTTTCTTCTTTTTAATTATCTTGATTTTATTCACAACAGAATATGCTCACCTAAAACACGTCTCCTTATAGCTATTGAGTTTGAGTTCCTAGCTCTAGCACATGAAATTGAAAGTAGACATAATGCATAAGACCTTTGGAAACGCATCTCAAAAGGAGCTGACTGTGCTCTTTTGTCCTACTTGGAATTTAATCAGGAGGCTGGAGTTCTAGCAAGTAGGCCCCTGGGTGTTTGACTGAGCCTGTGAATAGGTCTCAGGACTCCTCCCCATGGCTCATTCTAATGACAAAACCAAGCCTCTAGCTACTCCCTGAAAGGAATTGGACTACATAGCTAGAATCCTAACTTTTCTGTTACCTAAGGGACTGGTTTTATGACACTTATCTCTAAGAGATAATGGTGTCCAGGATTTTCTAGGTCCCTTGGGGGACAGAGAGCAAAGGTGTTATTTGAATGAGCATGCATGTCTTTGTGACAGTTCCTCTGCTTGGTTACAAATGCAGTAAGTAGACAATAAATTCCAGATTCCAGTTTCTTCCTAAGGAAAGAAGTAATTGGACCGTGTGTCAAAACCTGAACTTCAACTTTTCTGGCTGAAATTCAGGGAATGGTTTCTATCTTGCCTGTCCTGGGGCACTGAGGGAAGTTCACATATTCTAGCCTCCCAGGGATTGCTACAAAGGCAGCAGTATGGATGCTCACAAAGATTTGAGAGGTATTCAGAATCTCTGTCTGGGTTGTTCAGTGAGGGTCAACTCTTGTCTGAAGCTAGTCTGTGACAACTGTGATAGATGTCTGTTGTATTTAATGCTTAGAAACCAATACAGAGACTCAAATAAAAGAAATAGAGAAATAGGTTCCAAATTAAAGCAAAAGAAAAATCTCCAGAAACTGGATGTCAATAAAATGGAGATATAATTTACTGAGCATAGAATTCAAAATAATGGTCCTGAAGATTTTTACTGAGGTCAAAGGAACAATAAATGAACAAAGTGAGAGATTCAACACACAAATAGAAAAGCTTACTTGGGATCCACGTTTTGAATTCCATATTTAACATTTGAGAAGTTTTGTTTTGGTGGAAGATTATTCCTGGGGAGCTAATGTGATCCCTCAGGGGTGTCAAAATATTCTGTCTTTTCACATTGCCAGGATTCTTGTGCTGATTCCTTTTCGCCTGAACTTTCTTCTCTTGTCTCAAAGCTGATAGCTTTGCATATACCTGTTTTCTGCTGGGAACTCAGTTGCTTAGTATAGAGAGGGAGATGTATACTGCCTTTTATCTTGTGCTGGTAGGTACCCGGCGTAATATTGCTGGCAAATTGGGTCTGTTGGAGCTCAGGTCTTGGGAAGGTGTTCACATGCCAGTAATCCCCTATTCCAGGCCCCTGGATTGTGTGCTTGAGTCTTGTTCTGAAAGAATGTTTAGGCACGGCAAAGGCAGATGCACTGAAGCTTTGCTGCTCTCCTGCAGCTCCTATTTTCTCCCGTATTTGTCACAGACCACATAGGCATTGGGGTTCATGCAAAAGGGCACACTGGTACCCAGGCTACTGATTAAAGCTTGGAAGGGTATGGGTGGGTCTTTCTCTGTGGTAGCAGTGGAGGCAGGAGGCTGCGAAGGTTGCTGGCACATGATGGCAACAGGAGCCACAGCAGGCGTGGTGGGACCCATGGGGTGCGGCTAGGGCCCTTATCCAACTATTCCTGTGGGATCTTCCTGCAGTAGAAGCTGAGGCAGGAGAGTGGAGCCTGCTCAGTGGCATCAACAGGGCTGGCAACCTCATGTGTTTTCTCCCACTGGGGCTTCCTGGCACTGACAGCAGTGGTGGCATGCCAGCATTTGACTCTGGGAGATGTAAGAGTGCCTGGCTTTCCCCCTCCTTCCTTGATCTGGCAGTAGCACAAGAAGGTGGCAGCAGTGAACCTGGCCCCTGAACAAACTCAGCACTCCATGGCTGGGCTCTCTGAATGGTGCCAGCAGCTAGAAGCAGGTCTTAGGAAGCTACCGGCCTTTCTAGGCTCCCTCCCCAGAGCAGCACCACTGCACAGTTTCCAGGCCACTCTCCTGTCAGTTTGGAAGCCTGTAGAGGAGGAGAGTCGTTTAGTAGCTCAGGTTGCAAAGTCAGCAGGGGGAGTGTGAAGTACTGGCCAGCTCTCACCTGTCCCACCTATCTGCTAGGATGGTCAACCTAATTCTCTCTCTCGCTTCCCTTCAGTGCCTCCTGTTGCTTCTCTGTTGAATTCTGAGGCTCCATCCACAATGATCCATTTGAAGTTGAGCATCTATTTGTCTTTCAACACTATTACTACACTACACTATTACTCTGTAATAGTAGCATGCGTCAGCTGCTTCCAATCTGCTATCTTGGCCCACTCCACTCATTAATATAAATGTACAGGATGTTACTATTTCTTTTTTTATTATTTACATGTTCCACTACTCATGCACATGTAAATAAAATGCTACAAGGACTCAATTCTATTTTCAGTAGTAATTTGTGTTTTGATTTCTGTGCAATTTTTACAGTCATAAGGATAATAATAACTAAAATTTGCATACCACCACACATATTATAAGGCAGTGTAGAAAATGACAGCTAATAGGCAGTGTTAATAGCTTAGAGGTAACCTCTCTAAATGATACGTTATATCAGCAATTATTTCACAGTGGTGTTTAAAGTAGACTCAAATGGACTATGGTTCAATTTCTGTCTGTGCAAAAATTGCTTGGACCTTGAATGCATTACTTAATTTCTTTAAACATCAATATAAAGTGAGGCTAATAACACTTACCTCCCAAGAGTATTATAATAATCAGATAAAATTAGACTTTTAAGGCATTTAAAATAATGCTGAGCATATAATAAGTTCTCAATAAATAATAACTGTGATTATTGGTGTAATCTTCCAATTCTGCCAATCATTTTACAAAGGTTGCTTCTCCTTCTTTCAATTTCTATCTGAAATATTTAATTGCTCCAAGCAGGTAGTGATCTTGAATACCATTTAGAACTAAGTAATTTCTTATATTTTTGATTAATTTCATATAAGTGTTATATCTTATGTTATCATTTTTCTATTATTATTTTAACTTCCTGAGGATCACTGAATATCATACTTCTTTATAGTTCTCCTAGCAATTCACTAAAGAATGTTATCCACAGAATGAATCCCTAAAATATGTCTGTACTTTAAAAATAGATGGGATGGGGCGGTGCCTGTGGTTCAAGGAGTAGGGTGCCGGCCCCATATGCCGGAGATGGCAGGTTCAGACCCAGCCTCAGCCAAAAACTGAAAAAAAAAAAAAAAAGATGGGATGCTTTTACCTTTAAATGGCATAGTTTCCTTATCTTAAATCCTAAACATTAACTTTTGTTGTTGCTTTTAAGTTTCTCTTTACTCAGTGACTAAAGTTAAACTTTTTCTGCTTACTCTCAAGATTTTCTATGATAGTATATTTTTTACAGTTACATCGTGAATTTGCCTATAAATATTTTTTGCTTTCTCTATTTAACTTTTTATCTCATAACTTTGCTTCTTTAAGTTATATCTTAGAGGTCCTATACTACAATGTCACTAAAAGTATGCTCCATGAACTAATGTTGATCCACAAAATAAGCTACTTACTCATCCAAGATGAAATGAGTGCAGAAACTTAGATTAAGCATTTTTTTTAAATTATAACAATTTGATATTTCTTTGATATCAAATTCATTGTCCTTCGACTTGTTTTATTTAACTGGGTATACTGGTTAGTTTGGGATTTACAGGAGTGTTACATTGGTACAAAGCAGAAACAATTCATGGGCAATTGAACAGCATATAGGTCCATAAAGGACTTGGAAGAAAATGCGTGAGCACGCACACACACGCACTCAGAAAAAAATTTCCTTCATCCCTGATAGTTTGATATGCATTATATTAATGAACACCAAAATGCCTAAGATCTCACAAGCTAGTAAGTTAAGAACTTGCTGGAATTAAACATATATGAGTGTCTACTACTTTAGAAAAATAGAATTTTTCTTTGGCTAGAATCTAGCTTAAGTATTCTTCACCACCTCATCTTCCAAATGAACTTCAAGTTACCAATTGTTTTCATGTTTCAATGTCTGTATTTTCACAGGCTTTTGGTTTACTAACATTGGCTCTTCTTAACACAGAATGAGAATTCTTCTGTTACTGACTCTAAACGAGGTTGAAGGAAGACGTGTGCCACTCTTCCATTCATCAGTCAGAGCCTGGCTGGTGTCCATCTCCATCCTTAGCGCTAATGGTTTTTCTTCCCCTTCTAAATACTAAAGATATCATTGAATCTAATATAGAATATGGTTATAATTCTCAGCGTGCCTACTGACATTCAGTAGAGCTTCATTATGAACTAGATTCTTTTGATTATCTAATGTAGACATGTTTACAGATGAAGGTCCCTTTCATCTTTTGATATGCTAAATCAATTCTTATTTAGTCCCAGTAAGGTAGTTGTTTAAGAAATCAAACTAGAATATGTTGAGAAACTATCATGAGCCAAACATTGTGCTAGCCACAAATTAGGATTTTGAAAATATTGTACCTTCAGTCACTTACCTTTAGATTTGTATTCTGGTTAAGAGGATAAACAATAAATATGTACCTAATATCTACTTAAAATGCACCATTGTCAATGGTGTAGGAAATGTAGTAAAAGTGTTACATTCAGTCCTCAATAGCCAGTTTCCACAAACATGAATTCAACCAATCACAGATTAAAAATATTTCAAAAAATTAAAACCATATACAATAATAAAAAGAATGCAAATAAAATAATATAGCACAATAACAATTTCCATAGTACTTACTTTGTACGTACTAGGTTTTATAAACAATCTAGGAAGACTTAAAGTATGTGGGAGGATATTTGTAGATTATAGGTAAATACCAGGCCATTTTATAAAAGGAGTTTGAGCATTCAAAGATTCTAGTATCAAAAAAGATCTTGGAACCAGTCTACAGTGGATGGCGAGGGATGACTTCCTCTCTTTGAGAAAAATATAGTCGAGAAGAATAAGACAAAATAATATCCATGACTACCAAATCCAGATCTGGACCCTAATATTTTCAGAAAAATGAGTATTTGCTTTCAATTTTGGCATGTTAAATTTCACTTTTAACTGATATAGTAATTTATTTTTTAATTCATACTTATGATTGTAATGTAATTAGCATGCATTAAAAGCTTGCTTTCTGCCAGGCAATGTTCTAAATGTTTCTCCCTGTGTCTAATCCTCAGAACCACTTTAAGAGGTAGATATTATCATATCTTCATTTTATAGCATGTAATATTTAATATGCACATAAAATATTTAGTATTTATGAAGGAGAAAACTAAGGAACAGAGAGCTTAAGAGTTTTAATTAAGATCTTATAATTAGAAAGTAATGAAAAGAATAAATATAGACATTTAAGAATTTTTTACCTGAATATATTTTATCTTAGAATATATAATCCATTAGATAAAGCAAATTATAATTTCCCAATTCAACAGCAACAAGGATGGGACATATTTGGAACTCTTCGTCAACTCTAGGATAATCAGTGAAGATCTGTACATTTTCATATTAACTTATTAAGGAATTGATTTCATAATTGCTTGAGTGCCTACCATGTATCACCAGCATTTGGGGGGTAAATGATACTGACAAGGTCCTTCTCTTTCTTTTCTGTGGACTCTAGGAGACACCTGGACAATATTCACCCATACTAACATTTCCCTAAATAAGAGTTATCTCCATTGATTCTAATTAAAAAATGGTAAGGTAAAATATTAATTCTGCTACATCCTGAGAGATGGTATATTCTTCTTTCTTTTTTTTTTTTGTGGAGACAGAGTCTCACTCTATTGCCCTCGGTAGAGTGCTGTGGAGTCACAGCTCACAGCAACTGCCAGCTCTTGGGCTTAGGCGATTCTCTTGCCTCAGCCTCCCAAGTAGCTGGGACTACAGGTGCCTGCCACAGCACCCGGCTAAATTTTTGATGCAGTTTGTCCGGGGCCAGGTTTGAACCTGCCACCCTCAGTATATGGGGCCGGCACCCTACTTCTCTAACACTTTTTCTCTATTATCAATCATAAAACTGAGTCATTTGACATGAAAATCAATTAAAGTACCATGTATAAATCCCAGGGCATGTGTGAAAGAGCAAATTTGGATCCTGAGTTTAGTCACACACCTGCCTAGTTTTTCATGCCAGTCTGTATTCATCTCTTACCATCTTTTTCCCACGCAGGCTAATTCTTCTTGAAGAAGGCAAAAGTTTTTCATGTTAGGAGACAAGAGAAACCTTAGCAGATGCTTGAATCTGAGGGTGTGAGACCAGAGGTGTCATTCTGTAAGAGACCTGGGTGTTCTGCAACTGTTGAACTAAGCTAGCTGGGGAGCATTTCATTTAAATGATTCTCCATTCTTCTTTTTTTTTTTTTTGTAGAGACATAGTCTCATTTTATCTCCCTCAGTAGAGTGTCATGGAGTCACACAGCCTCCAACTCCTGGGCTTAGGCTATTCTCTTGCCTCAGTCTCCCGAGTAGCTGGGACTGCAGGTGCCTGCCACAACGCCCAGCTATTTTTCTGTTTTGCAGTTCGGCCGAGGCTGAGTTTGAACCCACCACCTTCTCTGTTCTTTATCTACAAGATGGGGAATAAATAAGAGTTGATAAAACCTTCAGAAGATTAAATAACATAAGCAATAGAATTCTTGGACAAGTAAAGGCAGTATGCCAATATTTGCCAATATAAAATGGTGAAAAGATCAAGGGTTCTGTGTTTAGGCAGACGGAGTTCAGTGATTTATCAGGGAGGCTTCTGAATCAGACTTCCTGGGTTCAAATTCTTGCTAATCCATTTGCATATGGTATAATATGGGGATGGATACACAATCGTTCTAACTTTCTGTTTTCCTGTCTCTAAAACGGTAATAATAGTTGCCCTTACTTTGAAGTGTTTTCATAATTTGCAAATGAGAAAATAAATGCATTTAGCATAGTATCCTAACATAAGCTTACATTTTATTATGTACTTAATATGTTTCAAGTAATGTTCTGGATGCTTTATAAGTATTGTCTTGTTTTGTCTTTAGTATAGATGAGAAAACCAAAACATAGAGTTAAGTATGTTGCCCAGATTTGTAAAGCTAATATATATTGAAATAAGGATTTAGAGTTCTATATTATGGGTCCAGAGCTTATTATGTTCTTGTTATTATGCTTTATTGCTTACAATAATGAAGAAGATAGAAAGTAATAAAGAAAGAAAGTTATTACTCCAAATTCCAATTTTCTACTTGTGCAACCTTAAGCAATTTTAAATATTCTGAGTTTCACTTTCTTTACACAGAGATGGACAAGATTGTTGTGGGTATTAAATACAGTAACATAAGAAGAAGTATAGCATGTTGCTATTGAATGCATATAGAGAAGCATAATTATAGCATAATTATTAATGACTTAATTGTTATTAATTAGTCTTTGCTAAAGGTGATAGTCCTTAGCAGGCAAAACTGAAAAGATATGGACAGGAATAGTTCTCTCAGCTCTCACAATGTACTGGTTCCAGCCATCTACCCTGATGTGATGCTTCTTGTTATTACCAAATTCTTGTCCAAATTATATGTGTTCTTCAAATGTGGCCTGTGTTGCTCAATGATGCTATTTCTAAATTGAAGCCTCTATGCTGTGTTATTTCTGTGGCATGCTGTTGAGTACTGAGGTTATAGGAAATGTTTTTAAGATTTCTGGGGGGAAAAGTAAGAAGTAATAAAGAACCCTAAAAGTTCTTATTAAATACAGAGATGAAATCAGTTTTCCCTTTTATTCTATGCCAGAGCAATTCCAATGTTATTTTATTTAACCTCCTTCTCCATCTTGACCCTCAGCAAAGGTGTTATGGCCATTACTGCCTGATCTTCTCAACACCAATGTAGTGTAGTTTCTAGTTTCCTCACATAAAACTAAAAGTGTTTTTAAAAATACTGGCAAATCTCAACATTGAGGAAATTATGGGGAAATAAGCCCTCTCCCCCACAGCTGGCATGATGCTATCAAACCATCCAAGAACAATAAGAAACGGATTGTTTATAAAAAATAACAGCAGAACTAATGATAAATTAGCACACATTGTAGTGTGAGAAAGAAAGTGTAAGTTTCATGGAATTTAAATATTGTTTCCAAGATTTTTATATAGTTTTTTTGAAGACACACATAATCACCCAAATGTTGTATTACATATATATTATATATGTATATATATTTGGGAAGTACAAAAGCATAAAAAAGAAATGTCACCCAGTATTCTACCTTCTCTCCTCAGCCCTCAGCCCCGAGGAGCAACCACTGGACTTGCCAAAATAATATGTAATCAAGGAATTTAAAGGTGTTTCCTTTTACTTTATATTCACAGTTTCTCTCTCCCCTTCACCCCACAACTTAGGTACAAAAGACGACTATTTTTTTTTTTTTTGAGACACAGTCTCAAACCGTCGCCCTAGCGTCACAGCTCACAACAACCTCAAACTCTTGGGCTAAAGCGATTCTCTTTCCTCAGCCTCCCAAGAAGCTGGGACTACAGGCGCTCGCCACAACACCCAGCTGTTTGTTGTTGTTGTTATCATTGTTGTTTAGCAGATCCAGGCTGGGTTTGAACCTGCCAGCCTCAGCCTATGTGGCCAATGCCCTACCCACTGAGCTACAGGCACAACCACAAAAGACTTTACTGAGCAACAGACACCATTTGATTTTTCCCAGGTGACCTATCTACTTGGAGAACTTACTTCCTACTCCTGCTTATTCTCCGCTATTGCAGTTTAGAAGCTGCTTAACCTCAAAGTAATTCCAAAAGTCCCCTATAAGAGTGAAGAGGTGCCATTTCCAATGGGGCTACAGAATGACTGTGGCTTCTATCTCCCTCCTCTTTTTCTCTTGTTCTTGTGACACGTTGTGAGCTACCCGTGGGGAGGCCCATATGGAAAGCAACCAAGTTCTCTGGCCTCTTGCCAAAAATCAGCCAGGACTCAAGTGCTACTAACATTCACATACATGAGTTTGAAAGTGGATCTTCCTCCAGACAAACCTCGATATGGTATAGTCAGTTTGATTGCTGCATTGGGACCCTGAGCCAGAAGGCCCGAACGACTTTGGCTCCTAACTCACTGGATAGGTGAGGTGATAAGCGGCTGTTATTTTAAGCTGCAAAATTTTGTGGTAATTTGTAGCAATCAATTGCCTAACACTCGATACATTTTTCTCAATTTTATGTCCCTTCAACTTTGATACCAATAATATTCCTTAATGCTGGCAACACAGAAAGATTTATTTTTATTTTTATAATTGACAAATAAAAATTATATTAAAATTTAAATTTTTTTAAGGTTCAATGTTGCAGTATTGCTAACAAGAATCTCAGAGGGTAAATTCAAGCAATCGCGTGATAATTTGGTTGTTTATCCCTGAAGTGAATTTATGAATGTTTTGGCTGGCATCATCCATGCACCTTCTTTTGATTTTCATTTGAGTTATGCTTTGCTTTAAACAGGGCCATTGTACTTCATCTGCTCTTTCTTATTCCTTTATTTAGTTGTTCTGCATTGCAGATTTATTTTTGTTTTTGTTGTACAACATCTTGTTCTCCCGTTTCTACTTCATAGAAACTACCAACCTGAAACTCACCGCCCATGTGTTTTAAAGGAAGCCAGTCTTTTTCTAGTTCTCTGGTTGGCACAAGACCAAACCCTTAATTATCAAAGTGTCACAGTCCACAAGTGAGAGTAACTGATTCAGAGATAAGCGCATGGCTCTGTGTTCACTAAGAAAAGACTGGGATCTGACGATTTTATTTTTAATTACTGAGTAGGTGAACAATTTTTCTAGAGAATCTTAAGATGATGTGATGATGGCTAGGCTTCTTGGAAGCATGAAAATAAAACTTTTCTTAGAATGGGGTCAGCATAAAGAAAGGAGAATGCAGAGAGGAGAAACGATAGTAAAAATACTGTTTGGCCCTCAATAAAGCCATTCTGAAACCAGCTCTGGTTTTTATTTTTGTTTTTTTTCTGTAAGCTTTATGCTTTGAGATGGTGTTATATCATCTGCAACCAAGAGTTCTAAGTGACATTAGCGCCATAATTTAAATCTATACTAAAAACATCATGCTAAAACATGTAATCATAAATCAACAAACAAGTGATCACTCTGTGTCCATAACATGCAAATGTATATTTAAACTTCCAGTCGTTATTTACTTTAGGAAAATTGAACTCTGCCAAATGAAACAGTACCAATTCAATGTTTACATGACATTCAAGGTGAGAATAATTCCTTAAAATGTGATTTTATATAATACATTTTTCAAAATAGTCTTTCCCAAAGAAAGTTAAATAGTTGCAATTCAGGAATTTGTTGCATATTTTATGGTCACTTAAAATTACTATGGAGTTATAATTTGATTCCTTCTTTGAGTACTCAGAACACAATTATAGATGGACATATGCACCTCTTTATCCATTTTGGAGTTAGACAATCATAGTAACCCTGTCAGCATTCTAAAGTATCATAAGAGATTTAAAAAGGCTTTTACTAAGAAAATAGGGGCATTTATCATACATAGATGAATTTGCTTTAGCTTGTGTTTAATACAATGAAATTCCTTAGCCCTCAGCTATGTTAATATAATTTAAAGATGACCATAAAATTTTGTTCCCCTGAGCTAACCCTTTGAAAGCTAGTTGCTTTTTAAATTAATGTGAATAATACATGAAATGTAGATGGAAATTTTTCTAGTCTCACTCTATTGCATCATAAGATGCAGGCAAATATTAACTGCCAAAGAAAGACATCCAGAAATAAAACTGAATCATATGTATTATGCATTCATATTGCTGCATATCAATATTTTCTACAAACTTTTGCAGTACAAAAGTACTGAAAAGCATTGAAACTATTGATTGTAAAACGTATGCCCTGCTTTAAAAAATGGAGCAAACCTGTAGCTATTCATCCTGATTTCTCAATAAAATTTTCATCAATTTTATAGGGCGTTCTCACAGATAATTTACCTTGTCTAACAATTAAAACAATTAATATCAAAAAATGTTTTAAAACATAATCTGCTTTAAACATAATTACACTTTTTCTTTTTTTTACATCTTAGAAGACATTTGGGATATCCCAGAGTTTTCCTTCTATCAATATTCATTATAATATGCAAAATTAACACAAACTTATTTTTATGTGTTTAAATGTTTATTACCTATATTACTATAGTTGAATTTACATTAATATCTGGCCTATACTATTGGTGTTTTAGTCTTATTTTGTCTTCAAAAATGTGTATAATTTTCAGAACAATACATATATATAATAACAGTAATATGGGTAGATAGCTGGAGGATTCTCAGAAATGCTTTGTGAAAAGATTGTGCTTTCTCTAGAGAAACTGGATAATAACTCTGGCTATGTTTAATGTCTATAAGTGAGAAATCCTTTGAAGTATAAAGATCCTTGGGACACTTGTATTATTAGGTTAGATTTTATGCATACATGAATGAGGTAGTTAGGTATTATCTTACCAATGGGAACTCTCCCAGAGCCCAATAATCAGTGGTTACATATCTATATATCTGTGCATACATGAATCATACTGGTTACATAAGTAAAATTGAATTACATATATCCCAAAACTATTTTTTAAATAAAGTTTATAATTTTACATAAAATTGAAAGTGAATCCTAATATTTTTCCTATAACTGTACTTCCAGGAGATAACATTTCCAAGAGATAATAACACTTGATTCACATGTGCATAAAAGGTTTAACTGGGAAATTGTACTAAACTTTCAATTCTCAGATAATTCCAATATGCTCCAGGGAATCAATAAACAATAATAATAAAACTGTCAACAACACCAGTGACAATGAAGTCAGAATTTCTTCCTAATGGAGAAGTATAAGAAGCACTCTCATAGAGTCAGAACAGGGCAAGAATGATTACTATTTTCACTATTAAACTATTATATTAGAGCACGGTTTGTCAACTTTAACATTGTTGGTACTTCAGACTGGACAATTTCATGCGGGGGCTGGCTGTCCTGTGTGTTGTGGGGTGTTTAGTAGCATCTCTGGCCACTACTCAAGAGATGCCACTAGCACCCACAGTTCATACAGTGGTAAAAATCAAAGTGTTTCTAGATGTTTCCAAATATTCTCTGAAAAGAAATGGCAATAGCAACAAAGAAGATAAAATTCTTAAAATTAAATATGCAACCTTAGTATGAGGAAAATGTTGAAACACTGCTGAAAACAACACAAATGGATTTGAACTAGAGTAAACCATGTCATTTTCTTGAACAATTTCAGTCCATATTATAAAATATCAATTCCTCCAGGTGAACATACAAATAGAAGATGATATTAACAGAATGTCAATAATTTTTTAATGGAACTAGATTAGTTGATTCTAATGTTTAGATGAGAATATGAAATATATAGAAGAGTGAGGCTAGGAAAATCCTAAAAAATGGAAGCAATGGTGGGATGGGGAAGAACAGAGATTGGGGACTTTTTTGTTGTTTGATTGTTTTACAAATTGAAGGTTTGTAGAAACCTTGCTTAAACAACACTATTGGCATAATTTTCTAACAGCTTGTGGTCACTTTGTGTGTCTGTGTCACAGTTTGGTAATTCTTGCAATAGTTCAAAAATTTTTTATTATTTTTATACTTATTATGGTGGTCTTTGATCAGTGAGTTTTTTTTATCATTTTTATACCTGTTATGGTGGTCTTTGATCAGTGAGTTTTGAGGTTACTATTGTCATCCTTTGGGATACTGTGAACCACATTCATACAAGATGGCAAACTTAATCAGTAAATGTCATGTGGTCTCTGACTACTTCACTTTCTAGCCATTTTCCATTCATCCATCTCTTTCTCTTACTCTCCTTTACTCTCTCTCTTTCTTCACTCTTCTTCTTCCTCCGGGGCTTCCATATTCTCTCGAAACTCAGCCATATTGAAATTAGGCCAATTACTACTCTACAGTGGCTCCACACATTCAAATGAACATGGAGTCACACATCTCTAACTTTAAAGCAACCGCTGGAAATAATTAAGTTCAGTGAGGAAGACATGTTGAAAACTAAGAAAACCCAAAATGATGACCTCTTATGACACTTAACCAAATTCTGAGTGCAAAGAAAAAATTATTGAAGAATATTAAAAAGTTATCATTCCTGTGAAGTGAATGATAAGTGAAACAGCCTTATTGCTAATGCGAAGAAGGATTTAGTGGTTTGGATTGAAGAGGATACATACTCTTAAACCAAAATCTCATCCAGAGCCAGGCCCTAACTTGCAATTCTATGAAGGCTGAGAGAGGGTAGGAAGCTATAGAAGAAGAGCTTGAAGCTAGAAGAGGTTGGTTAATGGGCTTTAAAAACTATATCCATAAAATAAGAGTGGAAAGAGAAGCAGCAAGTGTTGACGTAGAAGATGCAGCAAGTTATTGAGAAGATCTAGCTAAGATAATGAAGGCAGCTGCAGGTAGCTGCACTAAACACAGATTTTTCAATGTAGACAAAGTAGCTTTCTATTGGAAGAAGTTGCCATCTAGGACTTTCATAGTATAGCTGGTGATGTTAACTTAAAGCTAATGCTCATTTACCATTCCAGTAATTCTGTTACCTTTATTAATTTTACCAAATCTACACTGCCTGTGCGCTATACTTGGAACAATAAAAAGCATGGATGACAGAATTTTGTTCACATCATAATTTACTAAATATCTTAAGCCCATCATTGAGATCCACTGCTTAGAAAAAACAGACTCCTTTCAAAATAGTACTGCTTATTAACATTGTGCCTGGTTATCAAAGGAGCTCTGAGGGAGGTTCTACCCCCATAAATGTCCTGTGTGTTATAGGGCGTTAGTAGCACCTCTGGCCTTCTTATTATTTAAGAGATTCATTTTCTAAGGCTATAGCTATAAAAGATAGTATTCCTCTTATGGAACTGGGCAAAGTAAATCCTCCTGGAAAATATTTGCCTCTGTGAGTACTAGTGACATCAAGGCTGACAGACAGGATTCCAAAAAGAAGGTGCAGATGGACCAGTTGGCCCAGAAGGAAAGTCTTATACTGTTTGTTTTAAAAAGCAAATATTTTATTCCAGTACAACTTTCATGGTGGTATTCTTCTAGTAGATATTTTCAAACTATGAAAATATCTTCATAAGTATGAGACTTGCTATAAATACCTCTTTATCTTATATCATTTACTGGTGATCATGACAAAGAAGCTTCTACCACCAAAAATATTTTAACTCACTGAAGGCTCAGATGATTATCAATGTAATTAATGCTGCTAACACAACATTTATTCTGAAGCCCTGATAATTATCAGGGAGTAATTTTGACTTTAGGTCTTATTATTTAAGAAATTCATTTTCTAAGGCTATAGCTATCAAAGATAGTAATTCCTCGTAAGGAACTGGGCAGAGTAAATTTTCCAGGAAAATATTTGGCATTCTAGGTGCCATTAAATACATCTGTGATTCATGAGAGGAGGTAAAATAGCAACCTCAAGAATTCAGGAGAAGTTGATTACAACTATCATGAAAGACTTTGAAAGATTCAAGACTTCAGTGGATGAAGTAAATGCAAATAACATGGAGAGGGTAAGAGAACTAGAATTAGAAGCAAAGCCTGAAAATGAGGCTGAAATGCAGCAAAACATGAATGGATGAGACATTTCTTATTGATAAGCCAAGAAAGTAGATTTGTGAGGTGCCTGAGGTGGTATCCATTCCTGGTGAAGTGCCGTGAAAATTGTTGAAATTACAACAAAAGAGACTATTATGTGAACTTAGTAGGGTGTGAGAAAATTGACTCCAATTTTGGAAGAAGTTGCTGTGTGTAAAATGCTATCAAAGAGCATCTCATGCTTCAGAGAAATTTTCGTGAAAAGAAGTCAATTGATATGACAAATTTTACTGTTGTCTTATTTTCAGAATGTCTTATTTTAGGAAATAAGACAACACCCCAAACTTCAGCAACCACCACCTTATCAATCAGCAGCCAAAGGATCAACGAAGGAGCTTCTACCACCAAAACTATTTCAACTCACTGAAGGCTCAGATGATCATTTGCACTTTTTAGCAATAAAATATTTTAAAATTAAGATATGTACATTTTTAAGACATAATGCTTAGTCTTAATGGCACACTTAATAGACAACAGTATAGTACAAAAATAATTTTATATGCACTCAGAAACCTCAAATCGTGTGATATGCTTTATTCTGCCATTTGTTTTATTGGGATGAAATACTCCTGGGTAGTCAAAACAAATGAAATCAGCTGATACATCATATTTTGAGTAAGCATTGGTGAACATCAAGGCTGACAGATGGGATTCCAAAAAGAAGGTGCAGATGGACCAGTCGTCCCAGAAGGAAAGTCTTAAAATGTTTGTTTTAAAAAGCAAATATTTTATACCAATACAACTTTCATTGTGGTATTCTTGTAGTTGATATTTTCAAACTATGAAAATATCTTTAGAAGTACGAGACTTGCTATAAATACCTCTTTATATTATATCATTTACTCATGATCAGACTTTCAAAAGAGATGTGCTTGTTTTCTTAAACTAAATACTGACCTGTAAGTTATCTGCACCCCATCAGTGTTATTATACCTTACTTCAGAATTAAAGCAAATATTCCTTGCATAAGGACTATTAAATAATTTTGTTATCTAACAAGAGAATGTTTCTGAGCATATTTCTCAGAGTCATACAACACCATAAACATTTTAGCTCAAGAGAAAGTCTAAAAATCATCCCCAAATTAGGAAACAAAAATGTTTGACAATTTGATTATTTTAAGAAATATACAGTGTGCAATAAAAGGTGTTGATTGCACAGAAAAAAGATATTGTAGAAATTTAAATCTCCAGAGAGACTAAATGAATTGCTTAGAGAGGCTTTGGTCCAAATGACACATTTTATTTTGAATTTGAGTCTTGTGAGCTAGAGCTAAGTTTGCTTGCTTGCAGGTGTTATTGTTTTCCATTGTCTTTAATACCATCCTGGGAAGTAGCAGAACCAAACTCTATGTTTCATGGAATTAGCAACAGTTGGTGCTCAATAAATATTTAATAGTATGGTATGTTACACATACTAATGTGTTGAATGTTTTAATTTTCTGCATTCCTGTGTGATTTAACATTGCATATTAAAAAAAACTTTTTAGAGCTTAAACTTGGCCAAATATAGGAAAATTCCAAAACTAAGTTGAGACTTTGTCAAACAAATGGCCTTCTCTCTTTTGGAATAGCTAAATTGTTTAGTTTAGCTGATCAGCTCCATGGAATAGGTTTACTATCAAACCTATTCGTTATGGAATTTTTGTTATGGAATTTTCATTCCCATAACGAAAATTCCTGCTTTTAAGTAACAAACTATCAAAGAAAGACCTTCATTTAGATTCATTTTGTATGGCGATGATGTAATTCAGCTATCATTTTAAGACTCTGTGTTATGATTCTAGAAAGCAGCTTTCACCCATTGTGCTAGTTTAGGTTCAAGTTAGAGAATATAACTTGCTAGGACCAGTAGGAAATATAGCAAACACCTCCTACAGGTGACCTTTGACTTCTCAGGTCTCATTTATCTCTCAGGACCCTGCTCCTGGACTTTCAAGGTCACTTTCCCTGTTGTATATAATTCATAATTTTCCTAAAGTAGTGGGAGGCAGGAGAACCAAAAAGTATGTTTTAATAAAATAAGATCCAGAATGAATGCAGAAATAGTTGATCTAAACCAGGAAATTTGTTCTGTGGAGAATTATTGAAGAATACTCAAATATGTAGAAATCTGTTTCTCAAATTATAGGAATTGATTATCACTTTGTAGTGACATTTATAGAGATACCAAATATATAAAAGTATGCATAGGAATTTATCCCTAATGAAATCAAGCAATATTCAACTACAAAACAAATATTACATGACGTTCTTACAAAGAAACCTCATCAAATTCAACTGTAGGGATATCTGTTTCATCTAAAATTACACAGATTCTGCACACTTTTCCACAACCTTAATGAATATTAGATATTAACTTATAACCTGCTTTACTTTTCCCTTTGTTCAAGCTTCTTTATCTCTTAAATTCTGGCAACCCGTTTGCACCCCCAACCCTAATTTTAGAATGTATGGTAGAATGTGGTTTTCAGAGAATATTTACAATGAAAAAAAAAAGACAAAGAGATTAGTCATGAGTTTTAAGTAAAGTCAGACAGTTATTTAATCTGTTATTCTGGGAAAGAAGTAAGAAACACATTTCTAAGTTCAGAAGAGAGAGACAGAAAGTAAAACTAAGATTCAATTAAGTGACAAAAGGGAGAATTACCTATAACATTTGTTTTCAGCATCTTCCTTTAGGCAGTCCAGGATTTAAATTGTCAATTAGTAGAGGTTCTAATATTGAAAGAAATTCTGGAAAGAGAAAAATTAAGTTGTAGACTTTGCCTTTATAGAAATATGATTTTATTATCTGATTTGTCAGAGGTTTAATTTTTCAGAAAGGTATCTTTAAGATTTACAAATAGATTCGTCAAAACTAATTCTCTATGTCCTAATTGATATTTTTAGAAAGGTGAGTCATATTTTTCTTTTCAACTTAAATTCTGGGGACATATGAAAATCAATGCTTCAAACTAGTCTTAGTCTGTAATGAAGGAAAATTTATGAAATCTTTGCTTCACTCCCAAAAGTTGCATCATGTGAAAGTTTCTGCTTATGTGAAAAATAGAATGACGATGCCAAAAGAAGTAGATCATATGGGAGATTAAGCAACTAAATGATGAAATATATAAACACTGGCTTCTACGATGGGAAGCAGCTTTAACTCATTCAATTGAAATATGAGATTCTAAGTGACTTTGCATGGTCAGGGAATGAATAGATTGAATAAATTTAATCCACATAGTATTTTCGATTAGGTCATTATTTTCAAAGATTTGGAATATAACAAAATAAATTTTATTCTAAAATTAATTCAAATGTTTTTTGAGGTTACATAAGGTAATTTAGTTATGATAATTTTTCTTATAACATTGTTCATTATTATGATGCCACAGATAGGATCTACAATGACATCCATGTAGTTATTAATTATTATATGACCATAGATATAAATGGTAAAAATTTGACTAAATAGTTTTGGCTAATAGACATCTTGCCTTAGAATGTTTATTGTATGGTTTTGTTAGGTGGTATGGTGGCTTCAGGTTGTCACCAAAATGATTTAAAAGAGCAAGTAGTTTTAGCAAGAAAAAGAAAATTTTTTAATTGATTTGGACCACAAGCCTAGCCCTGTCCTAGTGACTGCAGCCTCTGTGGAAAGTACAGTTGTGAGTTTCAGTTGATTCCCAGAAGTCTCCTAGGATCTTATTTAACTCTATTCTCCAAACAACTCACCTGCAAGGTTCTGTAAACAATCCACCTGCAGGTCATAATTTTTTTTATTAAGTCATTTGTACATAGATCATTAATACATTTATGCCATTATGGGATTCAATGTGTTGATTAGTTATGCAAATTGGAGTGCTTACATCCTAATAATTAACATAGCCATCACCTCATTTACCCAATTACAATGTTAAGACATTTGTATTCTACCCCTGATAGATCCAACTTGTACTTACAATATGCTTCATACGTGTGGTCCCCCATTAACTCTCCCTCTATCAACCTACTCTTTTCCCTTCCCCTGCCCCTTCCCTTCCCTCCTTCATCCTAGGCTATAGTTGTGATTCATCTTTCATATGAAACTGTGAGTGATTATAAAATGATTTCATAGTAGTACTGAGTACATTGGACTTTTTTTTTCTATTCCTGAGAAACTTTACTAAGAAGGATATTTTCCAGCTTCATCCATGTAAACATAAAAGAGGTAAATTCTCCATTTTTTTAAGGCTACATAATATTCCATGGTATACATATACCATAATTTATTAATCCATACATGGGTTGATGGGCACTTGGGCTTCTTTCATGACTTGGCAATTTTGAATTGAGCTTCAATGAACGATGTGGTGCAAATATCTTTGTTCCCAAATGATTTTTGGTCCTTTGGATATACACCTAGTAGAATAATTGCAGGATCAAATGGCAGGTCTACACTTAGCTCCCTGAGTGTTCTCCAAACTTCCTTCCCACCAGCAGTGCAGAAGTGTTCCCTTTTCTCCACATCCACACTAACATCTGTAGTTTTGGGATTTTGTGATATGGGCTACTCTTACTGGAGTTAGATGGTATCTCAGAGTGGTTTTGGTTTGCAATTCTCTGATGATTAAAGAGGATGAACATTTTTTCATGTGGCTGTAGACCATGAGCCTGTCTTCTTCAGAGAAGCTTCTGTTCATGTCTCTTGCCCACAATGAAATGGGATTACTTGAGTTTTTTTTTTTTCAATTAACATGTATTTTATTATTCTTCATTACATTATCTCCCCTCACCCCCCTAGTGGTAAGACAGAATTTATTCACAGAAAAGAATACAGAAAACACTAAGGCTCCTGATAGAGGGAGAGAATTCTAGTGGGGACAGAGAAGCTCTCTCCATTTC
Source organism: Arctocebus calabarensis (assembly GCA_963573935.1). Lineage (NCBI taxonomy): Eukaryota > Metazoa > Chordata > Mammalia > Primates > Lorisidae > Arctocebus > Arctocebus calabarensis. Next base: position 1,032 of record CAUYON010159354.1, on the reverse strand, counting down.
TCTCCCAGTCTTTCCCCATCTCCTCCTGTAGGCCTTAAGTCTCAGGGTATATATAGGTGTATGGGTTCCTTGGCCAGGAAACGAATGAATACAGTCCTTTCCACCAGGGGCAAGGTGAATAAATGTATCAATGAATGGATACAGTCCATTCATGGAATTGAGTCCTAGGAAATTCACAAGAAATTGACCTAGGCATAAGAGATGGGGGTTCCACATTTAGTCCTAGTGTGAAGTAAAGGAGACACCAAGGCACAGGTGTCTCCTCAGCAGTTGTCCAGCCTTTTTGGCAATTGGAGCCTCTGGTGTAGTTTGGAGGTCCCCCTCCTTGCCTGTCATCCAGCCCACTGGCTCTTCAGCTGGCTGCCACACCACCTACACTGCCAAGGAGGAGGCGGCAGGTCCACCAGCCCCGCTGAGCTGGCTAGGGCGCCAATTGTCCTGCATCAATTCTCCCTCTCTGAGTAGAAACTCCAGCTGTTGATAGGGAAAAGGGGCAAAGACTCGATCTAACTGCTTCCTGCTGAATTGGGCGATGATAGAAGGGGGCAGTTGGGGTTTCTCCAGAGGTGAGTGATACAGGGGTTCATGGACTGGAACCATCTTTATTGCATGTGGCTTGATGACATCTCTGGAAAACATAAATCTGATTAGTGTATTTAGTAATAGGCAAAGGTAGAACAGCATCAGGTCGGAAGCACTTACTCAATGATGCTAAAAGAAAACCATATTGGTTTTTCTTGCTGTTTCCCAAACAACAACTTCAAACTTTCTTTTGGCTCACAAGTGTAGGTGGTCTGTGGTTGGCTGTCTTGATTGCCTGCCACTATAGAAGATGGAGGGTTCCAGGACTTCACTCGTGAATGATGTATGCAGGAATCGACTCCTATAACTTTAACAGTAGAAGAAGACAAGATAACAGGAAAGGGGACTTCCCAAGTTGGGGTCAGGGAAGGTGCATTAGAGGGAAGAGTTTTGATCATAACTAGATCTCCAGAAGGGGAAAGTTCCTGTTTTAGTTAGTATGTCCCTCCC
>CAUYON010159352.1:0-15841 GCA_963573935.1 Arctocebus calabarensis | reverse complement strand
TGAAAGATCTCCTTAAAGAGAACTATGAAACTTTAAGAAAAGAAATAGCTGAAAATGTTAACAAATGGAAAAATCTTCCATGCTCATGGCTGGGAAGAATGGACATTGTTAAAATGTCTATACTACCCAAAGCAATATATAATTTTAATGCAATTCCTATTAAAGCTCCATTGTCATATTTTAAAGATCTTGAAAAAATAATACTTCTTTTTATATGGAATCAGAAATAAACTTGAATAGCCAAGACATTTCTCAGAAATAAAAACAAAGCAGGAGGAATCATGCTACCAGACCTGAAACTCTACTATAAATTGATAGTGATAAAACAGCATGGTACTGGCACAAAAACAGAGAGGTAGGTGTTTGGAACAGAATAGAGAACCAAGAGATGAATCCAGCTACTTACCATTACTTGATCTTTGACAGGCCAACTAAAAACATTCAGTGGGGAAAAGACTCTCTATTTAACAAACGGTGCTGGGTGAACTGGCTGGCAACCTATAAGAGGCTGAAACTGAACCCACACCTCTCACCATTAACTAAGATAGACTCTCATTGGATTAAAGACTTAAACTTAAGACATGAAACTATAACAATTTTAGAAGAAAGTGCAGGGAATACTCTTGAAGGAATTGGCTTGGGTGAATATTTTATGAGGAGGACTCCCCAGGCAATTGAAGCAGTATCAAAGATACACTACTGGGACCCTGATCAAACTAAAAAGCTTCTGTACAGCCAAGAACATAGCAACTATAGCAAGCAGACAGCCCTCAGAATGGGAGAAAATATTTGCAAGGTATGCCTCCAAGAAAGGTTTATTAACCAGAATACACAGAGAACTCCAAAGTATTAGCAAGAAAAGAACAAGTGATCCCATCTCAGGATGGGCAAAGGACTTGAAGAGAGACTTCTTTAAAGAAGACAGGCACACAGCCTACAGACACATGAAAAAATGTTCACCTTCCTTAATCATCAGAGAAATGCAAATCAAAACTCCTTTGAGATATCACCTAACTCCAGTAAGATTAGCCCACATGACAAAATCCCAAAACCAGAGATGTTGGCGTGGATGTGGAGAAAAGGGAACACTTCTACACTGCTGGTGGGAATGCACATTAATACGTTCCTTTTGGAAGGATGTTTGGAGAGTACTTAGAGATCTAAAAATAGACCTGACATTTGATCTTATAATTCCTTTACTACATATATACCCAGAAGACCAAAAATCACATTATAACAAAGATATCTGTACCAGAATGTTTATTATAGCCCAATTCATAATTGCTAAGTCATGGAAGAAGCCCAAGTGCCCATCAACCCATGAATGGCTTAATAAATTGTGGTACATGTATACCATGGAATACTATGCAGCCTTAAAAAAAGATGGAGACTTTACCTCTTTCATGTTTACATGGATGGAGCTGGAACATGTTCTTCTTAGCAAAGTATCTCAAGAATGGAATAAAAAGTATACAATGTACCCAGCCCTACTATGAAGCTAATTTAAAGGTTTCATATTAAGGCTATAACCCAACCATAGCACAAGAATATGGGAAGGGAAGGAAGCGGGGAGGTTGAGGTGGAGGGAGGGTAATTGGTGGGGCCACACCTATGGTGCATCTTAGAAGGATATAGGTGAACCTTTCTAAATGCAGAATACAAGTGTCTTTATACAATAACTAAGAAAATGCCATGAAGGGTATACTGAACAGTTTGATGAAAACATTTCAGATTGTATATGAAACCAGCACATTGTACCCCTTGATTGCACTAATGTATGCAGCTATGATTTAATTTAAAAAAATAGGAAAAAAAGAGAAATTTATAGGGTAATCTCTAGGGAACTTTTGAAGTAAAAATGCCAATCCTCTGCTATATTTTATATAAATAGGTAGATATCAATAGACAGATATATTTATATATTTCAAAATTTTATGTAACATTCTTATCATCTATATAGAGGAAAAGATGCTTGAAAGAGGGAAGCAGATATATATATAAAAGCAACAAAGAGATTCCTATGGCAATGGAATAATTCTGTATTTTCAATGTAAAATATTAATATAGTGGTTTTAATATTGTACTACATCTTTGAAAGATATTATCATTAGAGGAAACTGGGTAGATAATAGACTTGACTTCTCTATATTATTTATCACAACTACATGTGAATCTACAATTATAACAAAATTAAGAGTTTAATAAAAAAGGCTTTTTTATTTTATAAACCAATAAAATAAGAGCCACTACCACCAGAACAGAAATATAACTAATGGTGCAGATTAGTGCAGGAGTGCTAAATTTTATCTTAATCATTTAGGATATTTTAAAAAGCAAAAATAAATGTTATCTTTTCTCACTACCATTACATAACAGGCCCAAACCCTAACCCTAAAAATGTAAAAATGATTAAGTAAAAACCCTCTTTTCCTCTCATATACACATTCAAATTTTCTTACATACACAGCATTATGAAATTATCATTATAACTTAGCTGTACTCCATACTTCAGAATACATAAATTATTGTGGGGTTTCGTGCCATGTTGATGACAAATGAAAGTCAATATGAATGGCAGGGAGAATGATAGGTCTTGCTGTCTATCTCCCAATCTATTTTTTCTCCAGTTTTTAATTGGTAACCCACCTAGATATAAAAGGCATAAAAATAAATGAGATAATAAAAGATGATGTTGTTATAATGGGATTAAGCACTCACATAAATAGGTATAATGTGTTGTAGAACATAGATAGTACCTTTAAAGTAGTACCATGAGTGTTTCAAAGGAGTTTTTCCTTTTTGGGAGAAGCAGAAGTTTGTGACAGATCAGCTGGTCACCTACAGGCAGATCAAGGACTCGCACACAATGGAACATGAACAATCCTAGCAGAAGCAACCACATGAGCCTATTGGCAAGGTTCAAGTGAAGCTGCTTGTAATATGAAACAGGAGCATTTGACATCAAGAAAAGGGACTGAGAAGCTAATTTGGGAGGAGAATAAGACACTCTGTGGAGTACTTTAAGAATCTCAAATTCTTATAAATTTTGTAAATGTACTTAAAAGTAATTATTCAATTGTGATGGTCTTAAAGACCAATTTTTAAGTCATTAATGTGTTCAAAAGTGGGGTAGAAAATAGTACAATAGAACCTCTTTAAGTTGGCCACTTAAGTGACTGACACAAACTGGTCAACATAAGGTGGCCAACATAAGGCACTAACCCTGAGTACACGTGGTGCACGTCTGGTCTACGGACAGTAGGTCAACTTAAGGAGATGATCCATGTAGGGAGGTGATCAACCATGGAGGTTTAACTGTATTTTCAGATAGAAAGAGGTTTTGTTTTTTTTCTTTTCAGAAATGGAACCATGACTGTTGGACACTCTGAGATGCACTAACATGAATGGTGATATAATAGCCCCATGAAAGCTGGCAAAGATGACTGTGTAAGAAATAGCACAGGGGTTGGCACCTGTGGCTCAGTGAGTAGAGTGCTGGCCCCATATACCAAGGGTGGCAGGTTCGAACCCGGCCCCAGCCAAACTGCAACAAAAAAATAGCCGGGTCTGTGGTAGGTGCATATAGTTTCAGCTACGCGGGAGGCTGAGGTGAGAGAATCGCCTAAGCCCAGGAACTGGAGGTTGCTGTGAGCTGTGATGCCACAGCACTTTACCAAGGGTGACAAAGTGAAGACTTTGTCTCTAAAAAATAAATAGATAAATAGCACTGAGGCTTTAGAAGGAAGAGGTTAATGTCTGTAGTTTGCATCCCTGGGTCTGAACATTTCCCAGGTGGATGAGATACACCTGGAGAAGCTGAGTATAAAAAATTGGGAAAGAGTTTTTAGGTATGGTTGATGAGGTTCACTGTGGGGGTCTGTGAGCAGCATCTCTGGGAAAGGGGGCTCAATCGACATAAAGTGTCTGAGAATTGGCTTCACCAATGTGGAAGCAGTGCAGCTAATAGCTGTGCACGAAGCATCACCTGGGCTTTGAGAGAAGTAGAAGTTAGAAAAGACGATGGACAAAAATGGGTGTGGTGAAGAAGATTTTTATGTAGTTGTGGGCAAATAAGAAAACAAGGTAGCAGGGCAATAAAATAGAATAGAAGAAACAACTGCCTGATGATAGCACATATACTCTAAAGATACCTACTTTTACCGTGGAGCTTTGGGTTAGAGGAGTAAGAGGAAAAGAGGATACCGGATATTGGGAGGAAAGTTAGAATGATTTAAGGTAATCAGAAAACCACCAAGTCATTAAAAAAGAGATTCAAGAAGTTCTAGAACAGAGAAATCTGAGTATACAGGAAAAGTTGAGAACATGAAAAACAGATGAATATTTGAAAAACTAAACAGAAAGCTTGAAGAAAAGAAAAATAAGTATGGTGATAATAAAAGCTAATGTATTTGTTTAGTGCTTATCCTGTGCCAATTCTGAGTAATTTCCAGATGTTAATATACTTATTTCCATACTAATGATAGGAAGTAGGTACTTTCTTCATTTTATACATGGAAAAAATGAGGAACTGAAAAATTATAAATAAGAGCTGGAATTCAACACCAGACTCTCTGGCTCCGGAGCCTACATTCTTAATTATTAAGAACACTTACGGAAACCCTAAAGAGATACCACTTGCAACCATTAGGATGGCTATTACAATATAAAATAACAGGCAGAAAAAAGCAATTTGCTATGGTCTGAATGTTTATACTTCCCCAACACTCTTATGTTGAAATCCTAAACCCCAAGGTGATAGCATTTGGAGGGGCCTTTGGAAGGTGACTAGGTAATGAGGGTTGAGTTCCCATGAATAGGACTAGTACCCTCATAAAAGAGATTCCAGAGAGATGGCTTGTCCCTTCAGCCATGTGACACTTTATAGCAAAAAGTCACCAGGAAGCAGGTCCTCATGATGCGTCAAATCTGCTAACTGCCTTTTAGACTTCCCAGCCTCCAGAACTGGAAGGAATAAATTTCTGTATTCTAAAAGCCACCCAGTAAATGGTACTTTGTTGTAGCAGCCCAAATGGACCGAGGCACAATTTGGAACCCTTCTACTTTGCTGGTTGGAATGTAAAATGGTGCAGATGGCATGGAAAACAGTACAGTGGTTCTCCAAAAGATTTAAACACAGAACTACCATATGATTCTGCAATTCCACTTCTAAGTCACATTGAGCCCCTCTTGTAATTACAGAAGTCAAATATGACTTTACTGTTACAAATTTAATATGTTATTTTTTAAAAAATATGTTTTCATTTTCTGGTACCCTCTGTATATATAAAACCACTTACAAAAAAAAGAAAGAAAAGAATACTGCCCTTTTCCAAATTGAATTGAGTGCTGTGAGATTCAAAAGGCTAAAAACCACAAATAATAAAGAATTAGAAAAACCCACAAAAACAGGAGATTCAAAAAAATGAAAGTATGGGCTATCTTTATTTATAGTACTACATGTATACTATTTTCAGTTTCATTGTTTTGTCACAAAGTTAAGAAAGAATAATAAATATTGAATGAATGATTTTAGAGTAAATGTGCTAAAAATAAGTAGAATAAATTTGTGACAAACCTTTTTAATAATGATTCATGCTAGGGTTTGAAAGCGTCCCCCAAAGTTTATGTGTTGTAAATATCGTAGTGTTGAGAGGTGGGACACTTAAGAGGAGATTATATCCTGAGGGCTCTGCCCATAAGAACTGATTAATGCCATTTTTTTTCTTTATTTCAGGTTATTGTGAGGGTTACAACAACTAGGTCATAATTTTTGAATTTGTTAGGTAGAGTCCCTCTTTTGGTTGTGTCCCACACCCAAAAAGTGAGTCATACAACCCTACCTTGTGTCCTTTAAATGGGAGCACACGAATCCTCCCCTACCCTACCTCACACCTCCTCTCACCAACTTGGTTACAATTAAGTTTTCCTCTTATGCGGTCATGTGTTAGATCATCTGCTAGCTTCATAATAAAATTGAGTATATTGTATACTTATACTTCCATTCTTGCAAGACTTTATTAAGAAGAATGTGTTTCAACTCCATCTAGGTTAATACAAAGAAGTGTAAAGTCACCACATCTTCTTACAGCATACATAAACTACAGATTGTTAATCCATTCCTGAGTTGATGGACATTTAAGTTGTGTCCACATCTTGGTGATTGTAAACTGAGCTGTGATAAACATTCTAGTACAAATATCTTTATGATAAAGTGATTTTTCTTCTTCTGGGTAGATGCCTAGTAATGGGATTATGGGGTCAAATCAGAGGTCTAATCTGAGTTCTTTGAGGATCCTCCATACTTTTTCCAAAGAGATATATTAGTTTGCAGTCCCACTAATAGTGTAAAAGTGTCCCTCTCTCAACACCCATGTCAGCATCTGAAATTCTGGGGCTTTGTGACATTGGCTATTCTCACTGGGGTTAAGTGATATCTCAGGGTGGTTTTGATTTGCATTTCTCTAATGATTAGGGACAATGAGCATTTTTTTCATATATTTGTTAGCCATTCATCTGTATTACTCAAAGAAGGTTCTGTTCATGTCTATTGCCCAGTGGTACATGAGATTGTTTGCTCTTTTTTGTTGTTGTTGATTAATTTGAATTCTCTATAGATCCTAGTTATCAACCCCTTCTCAGATTCATAACATACAAGTATCTTTTCCCATTGTGTAGATTGTCTATTTGCTTTACTTGTGTCCATAGCTGTGCAAAAGGTTTTCAGTTTAATTAAGTCCCATTTGTTTATTTTTGTTGCTGCAATTGCCACTGAAGCCTTCATAAAATGTTTCCCCAGGCTGACATCCTCAAGAGTTTTTCCCACACTTTCTCCTAGGATTTTTCTTATTCTATGTCTTAGATTTAAATCTTTTATCCATCTTGAGTCAATTGTTCCAAGTGGTAAAAGATGTGGGTCCAGTTTCAATCTTTTCCATGTGGTTATCCAGGTCTCCCAGTAACATTTATTGAATAGGGGTTCTTTCACCCAGTATATGTTCTTGTTAGATTTATCAAAGTTTAGATGGCTAAAAGTGATGGATTTCATCTCTTGGTTTTCTGTCCAGTTATTATGTCTATGTCTCTACTTTTGTGCCAATAACATGCTGTTCAGATCCCTGTGGACTTGTTATAAATCCTAAAGTCTGCTAGAATGATGCCTCCAGCATTGTTTTTATTCCTAAGAATTTCCTTGGCTATCCAGGGTTTTCTTCTGGTTCCATACAAAATAGGGAAGTATTTTTTTCTAGTTCTTCAAATGATGTTTGTATTTTAACCGGTATTCCACTGAATATGTAGATTGCTTTTTGGTAATATAGGCATTTTGACAAGGTTGATTCTTCCCAGCCAAGAGCATGGTATGTTTTTCCATTTGTTAGTGTCTTCTGCTACTTCTTTTCTTAGTGTTTCATAATTCTCTTTGTAGAGGAACTTCATCTCTTTTGTCGGGTATATTCCTAGGTATTTTATTTTCTTTGAAGCTATTGTGAAGTGAATTGGCTTCTTGACTTGGCTGTTATTGGTGAATACAAAGGCTACTGATTTGTAGACATTGATTTTATACCCTGAAACATTACTATATTGTATTTCTTGATTACTTCTAAGAGTCTTGTGGTTGACTCTGGAGTTTTCTAATTATAAGTTCATATTGTTGGCAAAGAGCAATAGTTTGAATTCCTAAGCCCCCATTTGGATGCCCTCTGTATTGCTTTCTTGCCTGATTACACTAGCTAGAACTTCCAGCATTATATTGAATAGTGGTGATGATAGAAGATATCTTTGTCTGGTTCCAGTTCTAAGTGGAAAAGTGGGTTTATTAGCTGTGGGTTTGTCATAGATGGCTTCAATTAGTTTAATACTTTATTACTTCAATAAAGTGGGTTTATTAGGTGTGGGTTTGTCATAGATGGCTTCCATTAGTTTAATAAATGTGCTACCTATATATATATTCTTAAGTGTTCTTGTTAGAAAAAGATGCTGAATTTTAACAAATGCTTTTTCTGAATCTATTGAGAGGAATACATGGTTGTTTTTTTCTGGTATTAGTATAGTGAATTACATTTATGAATTTGCATGTGTTAAACCAGCCTTACCTCCATGAGATGAAGCCTACTGAATCAAGATATATAATATTTTTAGTATGTAACTGTAATCTATTATCTAAGATTTTATTGAGTATTTTTACATAAATATTCATTAACGAAAATGGTCTGTAGTTCTCATTTTCAGTTGAGTCCTTTCCTAGTTTTCATATCAAGGTGATATTTGCTTCATAGAATGTCTTAGGGAAGGTTGCTTCCTTCTCAATGTTTCAAAATAGTTTGACAGAGTAGGTACAAACTCATCATTGAAGTTTTGATAGAATTCTGGGATGAAGTCACCTGGGTCAGGACATTTTTTTTCTTTTAACTGAAAACTTTTAATTGTTTCTTTAATTTCAGTGCTTGATATTGATCTAATAAAGAAATCTATTTCTTTTTTGACAAGTCTAGGGAGAGGGTGTGATTCTAGGTATTGGCCCATTTCTGCACATTGTCAAATTTCTGGGTATAGAGTTTCTTGTAGTAGTCAGAGATAATCTTATCTCAGTGGCATCTGTTATTACCTCTTTTTCATTTCTGATTGAGGTTATTAAATATTTTATTTTTCTGTTCCTAGTTAATCTGGACAAAAGTTTATCAATATTATTTATCTGAAAAAACAACTTTTTATTTCATTGATTTTCTGAATGATCCTTTGTCTTCAATTTTATTTATTTATGATTTAATTTTGTTTATTTATTTTCTTCTACTAGGTTTGAGATTGTATTTCTCTTACTTTTCATTTCCTTAAGATGATTCATTAGGTTGTTGATGTGCTCTCTTTCTGTTTCCCAAACATAGGCATCTGATGCAACAAATTTCATGGTTTAGACTGCTCTTGTAATATCCTACAGGTTTTAGTAACTTGTGGTTTCATTGTTGTTATATTTGGGGAATTTCATAATTTTCTACTTTATCTCTTCCTTAATCCAGCTGTCAGTCAGGTGGCTCATGCCTGTTATCCCAGGGGAGGCCAAAGTGGAGTGGGTGGATTTCCTGAGCTCACAGGTTGGAGACCAGCCTGAGCTAGAGCAAGAACTCATCTCTACAAATAACTGGACATTGTGTTAGACACCTGTAGTTGGGAGACTGAGGCAAAAGAAACACTCGAGCCCAAGAGTTTGAGATTGCTGGGATATATGATGCCACAGCACATTACCAAAGGTGACAAAGTGAAACTCTGTCTCAAAAAAAAAAAAAAATCATTTCCAGGCCTTTATTCGGGGGTGTAAATTTTTGTTGGAGTTGAGTTCCACCTTTATTGCCTTGTGATCTGAAAGGATCCAAGCTATAATTGCAATTCTTTTAATTTGTTGAGGTTTACTTTGTGACCTAGGATATGATTTATTTTGGAGTGCATTCCAGGGGCTGATGAGAAGAAAGTATGTTCCTTAACTTAGGGATGGTGTATTGTCTATTAAGCCCATTTTTTCTAGAGTTGCTGTTAAGTCCCTGTACTTTTGTTTAGTTTCTGCTTAGATGATCTGGCCAGTACAACCAAAAGGGTGTTAAAGATTTCTGCTATTATGGTATTATAGGGTATCATATTGCTCAGACCAATCAATGTCTTTTTCATAACTGGGAACATTTAAGTTGGGTGCATAAATATTTAGACTGAAATATCATCTTGACTAGTATGAAGTGACCATCTTTGTCATTCTTAACTTTAGTTGCTATGAATCCACTTTTATCTGAAAATAAAATTCCAACCCCTCCTTTCTTCTTGTTTCCATTTGGCTGAAATATTATTTTCCATCCCTTTACCCTGAGTCTAGATTTGTCCTTCAAGTATTTCCTGGAGATAGCATATGGATGGCTTGTGCTATTTTATTCAATTAGCCAACCTGGTGGGGAATTCTAGCCAATAACATTTATTGAGAGAACTGATAAGTGTAGAGTAGTTCCTTACTTTGTGAAGGTCATTTGCTTAGTTTTATCCTGTGTGTCATTGTGGAAGTTAGAATTTCTCCTTTAGTTTGTGACTGTTTACTTTGCTGATGATCCATTGTGATGGTCAGTGTGGAGAACACATCTAAGTATTTCCTGTAGGGCTGGTCTTGTGGTGATGAATTTCCTCCGTGTTTGCATATCAGGAAAAGATTTGATTTGTCCATGGATTTTAAAGCTTAGTTAGCAGGATATAGGATTCTGGGCTGAAATTATTTTGCTTAAGAAGGTTAAAGATAAATGACCTTTCTCTTCTGCCGTAGAAAATTTTAGCTGAAAAGTCCACTGTCACCCTCATGTATCTGTCCCTGTAAGTCAGTTGTCCTTTCTCCTGGCTGCTTGCAGAATTTTCTCTTTCATCTTGACTTCGGACAGGTTCATTACAGTGTGCCTTAGAGGTAATCTATCTGTGTTGAGATGACTGAGAATTCAATATCCCTATAAAAGTAGTTTATTAAAATCTTTAGTAATACCTAGGAAGTTTTTATTTATCATGGCCTCTAGCAGGGCTTTCATTCTTTCAGGATATTCTTCTTGCCCTTCGGGAACACCTATGATTCATATGTTTGAATGCTTTGTGAAGTCCCATAATTCTTTAAATGGCTTTTCTGCTTTCTCTCTCTTATTTTTTGCCTCTTTAATTGCCTGGGTCAGCCTTGATTAGCTCAAGTACTATATCATCTAGTTCTGATATTCTTTCTTCTCCATGGTCTAATCTGCTATTGATATTTCCTACTGCATCTTAAGTTCCCTAATTGACTCCTTTAAGTTCTTAAGCTCTGGCATCTTCTTTCTATTTTCTTCATATCTTTCAGCCATTTTTTTCATTCTGTGTTTCCACTTTCCCATGAGTTCCCTTTATTGTTGTTGCCATCCATATTTCCAATTCCCTTTCGGTCATTTCTATTAACTCTTGGGTAGGATTTTGTGAAATACTCTGAGGTAGCTACCTTATGATTCTTTGGTGGGTTGTGCTATTCTGTTTTTTCATATTGCCAGAATTTTCCTATTGGTTCCTCTTCATGTGGGTTTTCTTGTTGTTTACTTCCATCCCCTACTTTTTCCTTCTCACTATCTCCTTTGCTTTAAATTACTTATCTCAGGACTTAGGTATTGAAATGGCTGTTTGGTATTAGGCCAAAAGGAAGAGAAGGATAAAGAGTGAGAGGAGAGAAAGAGAAGAAAAAGATAATGAGGGTATAAAAGGGCATGGATAGAAAGAATTGAAGAAAAGGAAAGAAATAGAACAGGATATTTGGTGGTGTTCAGCAGAGTGCTTTAACCATACCCACAGCTCTTGGACTTAGGGAGATCAACCAGGCTGGGTGGGTCCCTCAAAGTCAGGAACTCCTTACCAGCCTGGGCAAAAGCGAGACCCAACCTCTGCCAAATATAAAAAGAAATAAGCAGTATGTTGCAGTGGAGACCTGTCAATACTTTCTTTCCCAAGTCCAAAGCTAGAAGTACATCAAGAGCATGAGCTTGTTGCCTCCTTGGGCCAGACCAATGCTGTGACTCCCCTCCCCAGCCAGACCAATGCTGTGAACTCCCAGCCCTCAGAGAAAAGGAAATAAGTTGAAAAAAGTAATAAATATATTTAAAATTACAAATATAGTCGTATTAGATAAAGGAGAAAAAAGAAAAAAAGGGGGAATATCTTAGCTGTAGTATGAGAAATTTATGTAGGAAAGATGAGTAAATTAGAAAATCTCTACCAAAAGAGAGAAAAAGGAGAGAAATAAAAAAGAAAGAAATAATATCAGGGGCTGAAAACCATAACAAAAATGGAAAAGCCCTTGCTATTCAAAACTAAAAAATAAACAAATAAATATTAAATAAAAACAACAAAAGAGAAAAAAAGAAAAGAAAAATCTAAGGAAAAAATTGAAAAAAGAAACAAAAATGTAAAACAGTGTGTGTGTGTGTGTGCGTACACATATATAGCCATGGGAATCTGCTGTTAGGCTACAGAGAACACATGCTGCATTTACTATATATCTGGAGGTCAGAAGTCACTCTGTTAGTAAATGCAACCAGATCTTGTCTTCCTGACTTCTTTTCCCTCAATCTGGGTCTATTCACTTTGTCAGCATTCAATCACTGCAGGAGTGAGGTCCCAAAGCTCTCACCAGACTTTCAAGGAAGTCTGTCAGACGGTTTCCCCTGATACAAAGTGGCCCTCTCAGAGAGTACAGGACCTCTTAGCTCACCCCCGGGGAAGCCCAGTCGAGCTTAGCAGGTGCTCCAGAGCCTGTCACGCACAAGGACCCAGTGGATTATTCCTCCCAAGTGGGTAGCCTTCCCACAATAGTGTCTCCCAACCCCCAGATGAGCCAAAGGGAGAACCATCCTGCCTACTGCTCAGCTCCAGCTGCCAGATGTTGTTCACGTATACTCGCTGCTATAGTGAACAGCCCAGTCCAAAATCAAAATACTATAGGACAGCCATTTCTCATCTCCAAACTTTCATGGAAGAGCTGGCCAAACATCCAGCCTCTGCCTGTACCAAGCACCTGTCTTCTGCATTTGTTTTCCTCAGTTCCAGATCTCCTTGGTGGCTTCTGAAGTCTCCTGTTGCTCCACTGTACCCCTAGAGTGATGATTTGTGCACATTCCCCTGGCCAGAGATGGCTAAAGTCCACTTTCCTCTGTCTCACCATGAATAACCAGCATGGAATTCTCACTAGACCATCATCTTGCTGTGTGTTGATTAAAGCCATTTCTATGAGGGTGAGTTAGTTATCATGTAAGTGGGCTCTTGAAAAAAAGGGTGAATTCAGTTCCCATCCCTTTTCTCTGCATACGATCTTGGCCTTCTACCTTCCATCTTGTGATCAAACAGCAAGAAAACCCTCACCAGATGGGAGCCTATTGCCCTTGGACTTTCTAGCCTCCAGAACTATAATAAATCTCTGTTCTTTATAAATTACCTAGTCTCAAGTAACTCATTATAGCAGCAAAAAGAAACTAACAGTGTAACTACTATAAAATACTCTAAGAGGAATCTCCCTGAAATGTTTGATAGATGGCCAGTAAGTAAATATAGTAGGTATTTAATATCCCTCAGTCAGCTGCACTATCTCATTAGATATCACAGGGCTCTGAGTAACAATGATATCTCATTTTCAATAATTCTGTAATCACCACGTATGATATTCTATTTTTAATTTCATTATCGTTTTTTATCATATGGGGTAGAAAATGCCATAAAGGAAATGAAACCTATATTTCTATGTACTATTTTCTCTATTTTCTGCAAATTTGAAAGTATAACAGATGTCAAAAAACAGGATGAAAAATATTCTAATGGGCTTATTATACTTTGGTTTTCCCTGGTCCTCATAACTGAAAATCTGAAATATCACCAGATTTGATACATAATTTTATATTTCATTTTTTATTTTTGATTGTGAATACAAGAAAGTGGAATTGATATGAAAACACAAAACTTATTGGATAAAATCTCAACTGTTTTTTATCTCCACCTTTAGAAAGAAATTAATTTTATGCCTTGCAAATATTTCCTAAAAATTTAGGAAGATGTTTAAGATAGTTATCTCTTAATGGAAAGGAAATTTGAGAGAAATTTTATTTACATTTAATTTTCCATTGACTTTCTCATTTTAAAATTTCAGCAAATACATACCTGGTGAAAATAAAATTTAATTTTTAAAAAAGTGGTATTTAAATTTAGATATATCTCAAATATAAATCACCTACTTTATTTAATATTAAAGTTTGGGACAATAATATGATCATCTTCAAATTGCTTAACTCTTATTTTTATTATAACATTTGATAATATTATAGCTGGTATCCTTATTGTAGAGTATGAAATATTTTGCTTTTTAAAAGATTGTTTTAAAAGTAAGTTCAGAAAGCTATAAAAGGTACTTAAAATATAGGTAATAGAATACCAATGCAAGCTCCGTCAAGAGCATTCATTCTTTTACTGTACAGTTTTACAGACTTAAATCACTTTGCATATGGAAATTCACATTTGACAGTCAGTGAGCTGTGAACTTTCCCCTTGTATCACAATTACTGCAGCACCTGGACCAAATTTCTTTGTGATGATGCACTATGACAGCACTGTAAAATGTTAAATAGCTTTAGGAATCTCTCATTCTTTACTTAAAATGGAATTTCTGCTGATGTAGTATTGAACTATACTCAGAAACTTTCCAGACATTGATTTAATATCAACTCACTTAAGTTAAATATTACTCATAGAAAGATCCATCTATGCATCTATAAAGAGGTGTTTCTTCCAGTTTTCTGCTTAAATTCTGCTAAATGTATTGATTCTAAAAATAGCTTTAGATTTGGTTTATGAGATTTTAATAGAAAAAAACTTCAGGAATTTTTATTTTTACCCTAAGGTAGTTCAAAAAAAAAAATGATGGCAAAGAAAATGTAAGGTTTTGAAATGGTGAAATTTAGCTGTATGTATTAAGTACATACATACGATAAAAATTAAAATGTGCATGATGTTTAATATGTGTCAATTCTTTTGTAAGAATTTTGCATATCTTGATTTTTTAAATCCACATAAGAATTGATGTCAGTATTATTACTGTCCTTATACTACAAACAGATGAATAAACATAAATAACTTGTTTGGATCAATTAAGTAGGAAATCCACAATTTGAATCTGGAAATCTGGCTCCAAAGTTAGTGCTGCTAACTTTAAATTTTAGTATATTGATATGTTCTAGCTCATAATGTTTCAACCTTAGCCATGGGCCACCTACTAAAATTGCTCCCCTTAAGGATCAACTAAGTGTAGAATATAAATGTCTTAGCACAATTATTAAGAAATTGAGGTGAAGGCTATGTTAACCAGTTTGATGAAAGTATTTCAAATTGTATATAAAAGTATTAAATTGTATATAATTGTATAACACATTGTATCCTATAATTGCATTAATGCACACAGCTATGATTTAATAAAAAAAAGGGGGAGCACCAAAGCAAAGGGCCCCCTGTGTTGGCCCAACAAAGATGCACACAGAGAGACTGGAACACTGTAGAGTATTTCAAAAATGAATGCTGCCACAGAGGCCACCTTTGCCGGGTCTCTTTCTTTGTCTCTCTGGTTGGAATATGAGCATTTTCCTTTGGAGGGATAGTAGAGCGGACTGCTGCAGTGTGGCAACACACATTTCCAACAGAGGAAATCCTTTCAGACACATGCTATTTAGCTGCAATCCCCTAACATGCTTTATGGACCGGTGGTTGCATGGGATTTTTAATTTTTTCTTCATTTACTACACTTGATTCCCTTTAATGTGTCAGGAACTATGTGAATTAACTGTCATCACTTAAGAAGATTCAGACAGAATCTAAGTACAGTAGTTCTGAATCTAGTGTCATGAACTCAAGTGTACAAGAAATAATCTATTACAAAAATCAGATTAAAGTAAATTTTGAGCTACCTATCTTGCTAGTTTAGCAGGAAAGTCAACAGTAGCTATTATGGGGTTCTCTACTACCTGCTTATAATCCAGATTGCACAAGAACACAAGTGGCTTAGATGGGTCCCAGATTAGTGTGGGTGTTACGTGTGCTCACCCACACTCTGCTGCGAGAGTTCTGCCTGCCTCAACTCACAAGGTCCCCTATGACTGCTCCATAGCTTTTGTCTAACCTTGGGGCACAGTTTTTTGTTTTTTTTTTTTTTTATAATTTTATTGAATCATAATTCTGTACATTGGTGCAATCATAGGGCACGATTCATATACATGCAGAAATGTTTTGATCGTACTGTTACAGATAGCCTTCATGGCATTTTCTTGATCACTATATAAAGACA
>CAUYON010159350.1:0-24336 GCA_963573935.1 Arctocebus calabarensis | reverse complement strand
AACTTCCAACAAAGAAATTAAATGACATGATTGGAGATAAAACACAGTTTGAACAGATGCAGTAAATGTGAGAATTAGACTCAAATATGGCAAATATTTGGAAATATCACATCAGGAATTCAAAGCAGCTATTGTCACTATGGTCAGGGCTATAATGGAGAAAGTTTCCAACATGGAGGAACAAAAGGACAGAGAAGTAGAGGGATAGAAACTTTAAGCAGAAATTCAAAATGAATACTAGAAATAAAAACACTTCAACAGAAATAGAAAATGTCCTTGAAAGACTCAGTGGACTAGACATGTCTGAGGAGGCATTCACTGAGCTTGAGTTAATGTTAACAGAAATGTGGTGCATATTTGAAGGGTAAGAATAAAACTTCTAAATACGGATCAAAAATGTTTTCACATAGTAAATGAGAAAATCTCATGAATGTTATGTCAGTCAGGTTGATGAAAATATCTCAGATTGTATGTGAAGCCCGCACACTGTACCCCATGATTGAACTAATGTACACAGCTATGATTCAATTAAAAAAAAAAATAAATGGCTGGAGAGCTGATCCTGCTATATCTCACTGACCATGATGAGTGACAGAGACCAGGAATACCAACCCTCCATGTATCTGCAGTACAAGGAAAGTGGATTCTTACAGCCTGCAGGGTCCTGCTCAGACTGAACTTCTGCTTTTTGATCCTTTTGTTGTGACTCCTGCCCAGACTGAGTTTTTTTTCCACCTTGGGAACCCCTCAGTGGGCTTCTCAAAGATCTTCCTGAAGACCTTGTCTCTGATTCTCTGGACAGGGAGTGTGATGTAGTGGTTAAGAGCACAGATTCTAAATCCAGGCTCCCTGGGTTTGAATCTGGCTGCAAACCCATGTTCTGCCCTTTCTAAGCCTCAGTTTCTCACCTGTAAAACAGAGATAATGACAATATCTGCCTCCCAGGTCACGGCCCATGTTAACTGTCAATAATGTAACAGCTTAGGAAAGTTGCCTGGTGCACAGCAAGCTCCACGCCATTGTTTTAACTATGTTACCAGTAGCTTTGAACATGGATTATATATTAGGCTATAAGGCACCCGGAGAAGTTGCAGGACAGCCTGGGGCTCAGGTGGGGGCTATGTGGGTCAGCAAGGGATTGCCATTTCCAGCTAAGCTGTTGCTGCTGTTTGTGGCTGTTCACTGCTCTGCCAACTTCCTTGCAGCTGATGGAATAAAGTTTATAATCTTGACAAGGATGTTTCCTCACCCTCCCTTGCCTTCTGGAGTAAGGCCCAAGTAGGGTCTGGGCCTGAGGCCAGAGGCAGAGCACAAGGAACTTGGACTTCAGAGTTGCTAACATCCCTGGAGATGCCTTGCCCCAGAGCGGCCCTGCTCCCTTCAGAGCAGTGGTTCTCGGCCTTCCGAATGCCGTGGCCCTTTCCTGCAGTTCTTGTGGGTTGCGACCCCCAGGTTGAGAACTGCTGCAGAGGCAGGAACATAGGAGTGGACTTTGAATCTTTCTCTGCTGCTTGTTAGGTGGGTGCCTGGGAAAGTCACACCTTGGTTTCCTGAACTGTCAAATGGGAGTTATGATATCCATCTTGCAAGGTGGCAGCGAGGATACAAAGGTATAATGCAAGCTATGTGCTGCGTTGGCCTGGCAGGGAGAAGGGAGGGGCTGTGGTCACTCTCGGAGTCACCGATATGATGAACACGGAGGCACTGTGGAGAGGAGGCAGGAGGATGGAATCGAGGCCAGTGCAGGCAGGGTCTTCTAATCATTTCAACTGTCTTGAGGACAACAGGGCACCACTGGAGGGTCCAATCAGACTGTGACACCCTCGGGGTCTGCACTGTCAAAAGATCCATCTGGCTTCATTATAGAGTTCTTAGAACCATTATGATTATAATGCTCAGGGTAGAAAACCATCCAGAAAATACCCCGGATTAAGGCGAGTCTGTGGGGAACAGAGAAAAATGAATGCATGATGTACTTAGCAGATAGCATACTAATGGGAAATACTTACACAGCATTAGCTATGCACCACATTATAAGATTTCCTCATTGAATCATCACAACAACTCTTGCAGTAAGTTCTTCTACCATCAACTGCTGTTTTTAGATGAGGAAACTGAGGCATCAGCGGTTAAACAACTCACCCAAAGTCACACAGCTGGATAGGGGGGAAGATGGGTTTGAAACCAGGAGGTCAGGTCCCCAACATTGGCCTTTTAATAACTTTAGGTAAATCTGGGGATCGATTGAGTATGTAGGGGACATTAGTCGCGACGCTGCCACGGAAACGCCCAGTGGCATGCAATAACGAACACGCATTTGTGATTCTGAGTATTTTGGTTGGCCAGGGGGTTCTGCTGCTCTGGGCTCATTGGTCTGTGTTCAGCTGTGGGCCAGCAGGTAGCTTTGCTTATCTTAAGGGGCTCAATCCCAAGTCTGAGGTGTGAGGTAGCCTCGGCACTGTTCCCCTGTCCCATCCTCCAGGAGGCTAGCCTGGGCACGCTCCTGTGGAAACGCAGAGGTACAAGGGTGTGAGCCAACATGCACAAAGCATGCACCGTGTCATGTAGCCACAGGCTGTTGGACAAAACCAGTCCCATGGTTGGCCCAGATTCAAGGAGCGGGGAACTGGACTCCACTCTTGATGAGGCCAAGGGCATGGGTACAGGGAAGGTGAGAAATGTGGCCATTTTGGCCATCAACCCACCACGGGGAGTAAATCTTTCATAACCCCCAGAATTTCTGCTTGGGGGGCTCATTGCCTGAGATCACATGTCTCCAAGATGGAAGGACGAAGGGAGGGTGGTTTACGGGAAGAGTTGAGGTGGCTGAGGCTCAGTAAGGCCAGATGTCCAGCCTAGGCCTTCAGAGTTAGTACACTCAGGGTCCAGACCTGAGTATCTCATAACTGAAAATCACTGCGTGAACAGACAGGTGTGATCTCATGGTTATAAATGACCTTGCTGTGTGTAAATAATTACTTGGAAGTGCCGACTATTACCGATTCTGCCAGCTCTGTTCTGGCAGAGAAGGCTGCTTTGCTTTTGTATTCTCAGAATTCTTTCTCAATAATATCCCCAAAGGGGCTTCCTTCTTACACTGGAGGAATTGCTCAGCCGGTTTTCACCTCCCAGGTGCTGCCTCTGGGAACTGGAGCAAAGTCTTTCTCCCTGGGGACTCTAAGGCTGCCACCACGCATGTGGGGCTGGGTCACAGCAGAAGTTGTGGCTGACTCTCTTACACTGAATAATACCCTCTTCCACCAAAGGGGGCTTGAATGGGTGTATACAAATGTAGGTCTTCAATGACTCTCTTCTTAAATTACCAGCACTCGAATGCCCAAGGCCCATTCCTCATACCGGAAGCCCTCCAGGAAGTGTTATTAACATCCCTAGTCACCAGAACTATCTCCCCTTCTCCAGCTGAACTGATCCACCTGCAGAACTAATTTCCTCCCATTTCTGATTCTCAGCCTCTTCAGGCATTAGCGCCACCCGGGTGCAAACCCCAAGTTTCCCACCTCTACGCCACTTTGACCATGGCCTCTCGGGACAGCTGACTGAGAGTGCGTTGTTTCTCCTGGAAATGTCCAGGTGCAGGCTCAGAGAGACCCCAGGCAAGGCTCAGAATAGCCCCTCTCCATAGGAAAGGATCACGAGTAGTCTGACTTCTCCCTGGTGTATATCGCCATGTTAATCCTCATAATAGTAACAGTTAATCCTCAGCGAGTGCCTACTGTATACAAAGCATTGTGACAATGTACTTTCTTCTCCCACCTCCTCTTTTGTTTTCTCTGACTCTATAGAGGGGGCTGCGAGTCACTTAAGAGTCAGCCAGGCCAACATTTGGGGCAAATGACTGCTTCACCTACTTGAGGCCTTGCTTTCCCCCTCTGTAGATGAGGCTAACATCTGACCCTTGTAGGCTCATTGAAGGGATAGCGTGATGTGTGGAAAGGGTCTGCTTCATTGCAATCTTGGTGGCTGAGCTCGTTATTTTTCCTCTTTTTCATGAGTCCAGGGGCCCTGTGGCTGCGCTGGGGCCCGGCTTTCTTTTCCTCTCAGCCTGAATCCTCCCCTCCAAAGCTCTTGGGGGCAACTACTTACCCTGCTGAGACAGGAACAGGGGCTTGTGCTCAGTCCCCTACTCTGCTGTCTGATGGGTAAAATTGAGGGCTGGGGATGTTCATGGGGGGAAGTGATTTATCATCTGGTAACAGGTCCAGAGGGCCTGAGATAGAACCCTGAGGGCTGAGGAACAGCGATGTGGAGTAGGGCAAGCTGTCTGTCTGTCTGTCTGTCTATGGAGCTCGATTACTGGTGGCACTGGTAGGCTGTGCTGGACAGCAGGCTGGTGTGGGTCAGGCATTTTTCCTCCCTTCCCACCTTCTCCTGGTCCCTTCTTCCTTACTTTGAATGACTCCCTGGTTTTATTGACTTAATCCACCATTTCTTCACAAACCCCTGACGTTTATCTCTGTTGAGCCGTATTTCCCATTAAAATGTGGGCCTGAGGTGAGAGCCGATTCTGTAGAAACATGTAGCCACAAGCCTTTTGCTGCTAGTTTATTATCAGCGCTGGGGTCCCTGGGGTCTGGGAGGGTGAGGCCTGGCTCTGTGCATAGGGAAAACAAAGGGCATCATCCTGTTCCCCTCTCACCCCTGCCTGAGCTCCTCTCCCGTGGGGAGACCTGCCTGCTAATTTATCTTGGAATGTTTGGGCTGGATGCTTAATGACTCTGCTTCCCAACTTCCTAAGCAGATGTGTGAGTGTGAAAAACAAGTCAACAAATAAACAAGGCTTACCCCAGAAGCCCAGGCCGGCTTACTGAGACACAGCTTCTCCAGTGTCACGTAGGAGCCCAGTGCCATACACGGTCTCAGAAGGAGAAGATTCTGAGCTGGGGCTTGCATCATAGAGAAATGACCCCTGGGATCATTTGCAGATAACATGAGATAACGCAAGGGAAGCATTTAGAATAATGCTGGGCCCATGGTGTGCCTGATAAAGCTCAGCAGTTACATTACAATTCAAATGGTTATTGACAGCCTGAGTGGCTTCCTGACCTTAAACAAGTCACCCAAACTTTTCATGCTTCAGTTTCCTCATCTGTAAACAAGAGGGCAATCACAGCTCCATTGTGGGGGTAGTTGTAAAAATTATTAAGTGGGATAACATTCAAGAACATGCTTGCACAGTGGTTAGCGCTTAGCGAGATCTCAGTAAAACCAGTTTCCATTGTTTTCTCTTAAGCGGAACTCAAATAACCAGAAAGTTATAATGACAAGATTGTTTTTTTCAGAAACATTTCTTGCCCTTAGGCTTTAAAAAAAAATTATTTTAATGCTGGGCTCAGTGGCTCATGCTTGTAATCCCAGCTCTCTGGGAGGCCGAGGCAGGTGGATTGCTTGAGCTCAGGAGTTTCAGACCAGCCTCAGCAAGAGCGAGACACCCTCTCTACTAAAGATAGAAAAACAACCCAGGCATTGTGGTGGGCACCTATAGTCCTGTTAAAGCAAGAGGATCAAAGTTAAAGGTTAAAGGTTAAAGCAAGAGGATTTATTTCTTTTTTTTTGAGACAGAGCCTCAAGCTGTCACCCTGGATAGAGTGCTGTGGCCTCACAGCTCACAGCAACCTCCAATTCCTGGGCTCAAGCGAGTCTCCTGCCTCCACCTCCCAAGTAGCTGGGACTACAGGCGCCCGCCACAACGCCAGGCCATTTTTTGGTTGCAGCTGTCATTGTTGTTTGGCGGCCTGGGCTGGATTCGAACCCGCCAGCTCAGGTGTACATGGCTGGCGCCTTAGCCCGTTGAGCCACAGGCGCCGAGCCGGCAAGAGGATTTCTTAACCCAAGAGTTTGAGGTTGCTGTGAGCTATGATGCCCAGGGAGACAAAGAGTCTCAAAAAAAATTGTTTTAATTGACAAACAAAAATTGTATGTACTTATAACGTACAACATGATGTTTCTGTAGTATACGCACACGGTGGAATGGCTATATCACACTAATTAACATATTCATTTCCTGACATACTTAGGATTTTTGTTTCTTTTGAGGTGAGACATTTCAACTCTACTCCCTTACTGCTTTTCAGGTATATGATACATCGCAATTAAACCATGTTTATCTCCCGTACTTATTTCTCCAGTCTACGTGAAATTTTGTATCCCCCGACTGACATCTCCCTCCACCAATTTTTAACTGGAGCACAACAAATTTAAAGGATGGATAGCTCTTAAAGGTAAGACGCAGTGAATTTTTAAAAATATATATGTAGTACATGAGCCAGATCAAGACAGAACATTTCCAGCATTGCAGAAAGCTCCATTCTGTCCCAAAATACTCTACCCTCAAGACACAACTATGATGCTGGTTTTGCCTCTTCCTGACCTTCGTACACTCGGGAAGGTACAGTACATGCTCTTTTGTGTCTGGCATTTTCACATTGGTTCAGATCCCTCCCCATGGTTGTCCATCTCCACTGGTGCACAATTTATAGTTACTCATGAATGAAGCTGTTGTGAACATTCTTGCATATGTCTTTTCATAGGCATGTAAGCTTATTTTTATTGGGCATATATCCAAGAGTGAAGTGCTGGGCTAAAGCATGTTTAGCTTTAGTAGATCTACCAAACATTCTTCCAAAGTGGTTATTCTCAGGTTCCTTTCTGAAGAGGAGTGAGAAAGAGAGAGAGAGAAAAAGAGAGAGAGAAATGAAGCTGAGAAGGCATTGAATGTTGAATTTATTTTATTGGATTCTATTTTTCTCTTTGTTATGTATCACTACTTATCATTCACTGAGAATTGCCTGTCTTCTACAGGAACAGTTTAGTGATTGTAACTAAATAAGTAGCTACAAAATATTCACTATTTATAATGGAAAAAATAGAATAATGTAAATGTCCAGCAGTAGAGGGATGGTTAGAAAATCATAGCATATGTGTGTGTATTGCCAAACAAACAAAATAGTGCTAGTCTCGTAAGATATACAAACATAGTAATAGTTTTAAAAAGTATATTAGAGAATACAGATTGTATTTGTTTATTATATGTGTATGTCAGGACATGTTTTATGGCATACTATTTTGTCAATTGTTTCAAGAACTATCTACATCTATCTACCCATCTACCTACTTATTGGAATTGGGCAAAGAGGATGAACAGGCAATTCACAGAAAAGAAAGCTGGGAAGGCCAGTAAACATATGAAAGGTGCTTAATCTCATTAGTAATCGTGAAAATGCAATAAAAACAACCATGACATATCAGTTTACACCCAATATATTGGCAAAAATCTGAATGTCTAACAACATGCTGGCAAGGATGTGAAACAACAGCAAATTTCATGCCCAGATGGATGTTGCCAAACTGTTCTCTGAAGTGTTTGCACCACTTTATGTTCAATGGTGGGAATACAAATGAGTATAGCCATTTTGAAGAACAATCTGGCAACATTTAGTAAAGTTGAAGATCCTCACGCCACGGCTCAGACATTCCATCTGTAGTTCTATGTGCTAGAGCAACTCCCGTGGAGGCAGGTAAAGGCCTGGGTACAAGAATGCTCACTGCTAAGGTGAAAAAGTCAAAACAACCCCAATTTCTCAACAAAAGGATGGATAAACAAATTGGGGTGTCATAACAGTGAAATATGAAAGAGTGTTCAAATGAATGAAATAGTGGTACTATAGTGGTACTACGCAACAGTACAGGGAAATCTGGAAACAATGTTGATGGGGAAAAGCAAGTTGCAGAAGGCAACATTCACTCTCTTACTACTTCCGTAACAGGTAACGTCATGTGAAACAATGTTATACATTGTTTATGGATACAACAAATGTGGTAGAAGTCTCATGAGGTATAGAAATGGTAAGTGCTGGGGCAGTGCCTGTGGCTCCAAAGAGTAGGGCGTCGGCCCCATATGCTGGAGGTGGCAGGTTCAAACCCAGCCCTGGCCAAAAACCACAATAAATAAAATAAAATAAAGAAATGGTAACTGCTGGACATAGGTTACTTTTGGGGAGGGAGGGAGGAAATTGGGGAGGAACACGGAGGCTGTCAATTTAGTCTGCCATGTTTTATTCTTAAACTAGGTGGTATGTACTTGAATATTCATTACATTAACCCCTGAAATACTATGAAAGGTAAGATTTTTCCATCCATCCATCCGGAACACTGTATGACAAAATGTCAATGGTGATTATTTCTGAGGAGCACGATTTTGGGTGAGAGGATATTTCATTTCCTACTTATGTATATATATTTCTGTAGTGTATGAATTTTCATGAGTAGATACATCTCTAGAAAAAAAAAAGAAAAAAGAAATTTGGCAATCTATGCGTGCTAGATATGGTAATTTTCAGCTAGAGAGAACACCCCTATTCTCTGACCATTTCAGGTAAAGCCCACCTAGAAACAAGGGTGGCTTCCCCTGTAGAGTGGGGATAATTCCTTCTGGCAGATTGGGGAGGTGGGTAGGAAGATCTTGAGACGATGTGGGCGACTGGGGTCATCTTGGGGTAGAAGTGGCCCCCAGCTCCACAGGAGGGCAGAAAGGTGGGGGAGAAGCAGACTGCCAATGTTTGAATCCTGTAATCCTCAGATATTCCCCCCATTATCATAAATCCTTGGTCCCAGTGGACCACTTTAGCACCGAGACACTCCTTTAATGAAAACTCTTAAAAAGCAGAGGCAGGCCAATAAAATCCTTCTGGGTTATGGTCCATTCACTTGGAGCCAAATGGTTTGCTCATTAATACCTTTCCCCACTCGCCTTATGACCGATTAGCAGCTATTAAGGCCCAGCTCATCCTGGCATGAAGCTTTCCCCAGCAGCAGCTGCCGCGCCAGTGAGGGCTTTGGGGACGCAGAAGTTCTCTGACCCAGAGTGGATTTCCACCCTGCCCCCCGCCACGCTCACTCCTAGATTGAGTCTGGGGGACGTGCTATTCTCCTGGCCCTGGCACAGCCCGAGCCTATTAGGGAATCCCCTGGAAGTGAGGAAGAGCCTAGGCAGGTGTCTGCCCAAAACTCCCAGCCTTCTCCTTCCCCAGGGCGGGAGCCATCTTGGGATGGCTTCTGAGTGACTGGTAGGCAGGATGTCGCAGGGAGCCCCCAGCTAAGACGCAGCTCAGGAACCCCCCTTCCTTCCTCCTTTCCTCCCTCCCTCTCTCCATTCTTCCCTCCCTCCCTCCTACTTTTCTCCCTTCTTCCCACCTTCTCTCCCTCCTTCCTTCCTCCCTTCTTCCCCTCCCCCCACCCTGCTCGCCCTTGCACTCTGATGCAGCAAATGAACAAGGGCTGCCCCGTTATCCTGTGTGCCAGACGCCATGCTGAATGCCAGCTGACGTTTTCACTTGTCCCCTACTCTCCCCATTTGACAGTCAGGGCAACTGAGGTCTTTGCTGTTCATGGTGGACCTGGGAAAAGCATATTCTAATGACTGGGAGGTTCTCGGAGTGTCCAGAGAAGAGCAAGTGTGACACCCTCCCCTCGGGAGAGCCGCTTCTCAGGCACGTCACTGGATGGAGCTGTGCCCCGACCTCTAATGCCACTGTGTACCTGCTGGCTGCCAGGCTCTGTTCTCCCTGGGAAGTGACAGAGAACACGCCTGACATGCCCCCGTCTCGCGGAGTGTACATTCTAGGGGGAAAATGAAAAATGATGAAGGAAACAGACAAAGAAGAAAATATATCAGAGAAGCATATGATGGAATCAAAGGATGACACAAGAGAGACGGAGATCGGACGGGCACCGCGGGAGGCCCCTCCAAGGAATCCCGACTGCTGAGAAGAGGCAGGGCGAGACCTTCTGGGAAGAGTGTTCTCAGCAAAGGACCAGCAGTGACAAGGCCTTGGGCTGGGAGTGAGCTCCCCAGGTTTGAGGCGCTCACAGGCCACAGGGCACGGTGGAGTAAGGAGAAGCTCGGTACATGGCAGAGCTGGGCGCAGGGCAGGGCCCACACATGCACGGCCAGCTGGGTCATGAGTCTGAGTTTTATTCCAACTTCAGTGGGAAGAAACAAGAGGGTTTTTGAGAAAGGGGTGATGCGATCTTGATCTAAGTTTTACAGGATCCTTCTGGCTGCTGTGTGGAGAATAGCAATAGATGATTTCAAAACTGCTGAAGCGTGGGTGGGAAGGTAACCAGGCTGCTGGAGGTGGGGCGAGGGAATGCCGTGGGTGAATTCTGGAAGCCTGCCTGGAATTCGGAAGCCTGTGCTCCCAGGAGACAGAAGTTGGCAGGATTAGGGAGAGTCTCGACTCTTAGCTATTGGGACTAGACAGATACCAAGTCAGAACTGAAACAAGGTGTGGAGGAACGCAGCTCACGTTCATGACCATCTCCGTGCTCAGCTCTGGACTGGGTTCTCTGTGCCCGTGGTTTCATTAATTCATCCTCCCGGAGCCAGAGCTTTTCTCCCCATCGGTGCTGGACACTTTGTTTTCCCTGGCAGCAATCCAGAGGGGAGACTGCGTCTCACAGCCGTGAAGGGTGGAGTTCCAGGCCCGGTCCCACCAGCTGTGGGAGCTGAGGCCAGCTGTTCAGCCCTCTCTACACTTCCGATTTCTCATTTATGCTATTTATCTGTGTCGGTTAGGAACTTTTTGGCTGCAGTAGCAGCAAATGCCAAATTCAACAATCAGGAAGTTTATTCCCTCCCATAAGCAGAAGGTCCAGCCCACGGCCATCGGCGACTCAGGGGTGCCCTCCACCTCCCTGCTCTGCCGTCTCCATGAGTTTTACCCCCAGGCTGAGGTGGGGATGGCTGCCGAAGCTTCACATCTGGATGGACGATGTCCAGAGGACGAGGGGCCCATTTCTCACTGCAGCTCTTTCTCAGAATGAAGATTTTTTGGTAGACTTTTCTGCACATCTCCTTGGCTGGAATTGGGTCCCACACTTATTCATGACCCTATAGGTAGCAAGGGAGACACCCTTGCCAAGCCTAGTTTAGATTGAACACAAGACGTTTTCAACTCAACCACTGTGACCACCAAAGGCTACACCAGCCTACACCAAAGGCTATGGCAGAGATCCATGTTCAAGTACTTGAGGCAGTGCACAGTGCATGGTAAGTCCTCAACAGATCTTAGTTGTGAAGGAGAAGATACATCTTTTATAGGCCCAAAGAACCCCTTGTCTACCATGAAAGCCCGGGCTCTTTTTCCTTATGTGGCTTGTGTCTTGAGCTATTTCCATGGTAGGGACTGCACAGGGTGAGAGCGGGTGTCAGGAGTATGGGGATAGTCTAGACTCTGAGCCATTGGGGGTAGACAGACACTAGGTCAGAATAGAAAGACAGAGGGACCAGGTCTGGGGTTCATGGAGCACCCCCCTCTGTGCTCACCTCTGTACGGGGTCCTTTGTATCTGTTGTATCATTAATGAAGAAAAAAGGACCAAAGACAGTTCACCACTCCAGACGCTTGGCTCTCTGATGGCAGAGCCCTCTCTAGCCCCCTCCCCTGTGATTCAGGGCCACGCTTAACCTTGGGCATCCCTTCCCGAGCACTGCACTGCTGTCATCCCCGGAATCCCAGCAACCCAGAGCTGCACGGAACCCCTGAGAGCCCTTGTTCCTGCTCCCCCAGGTCAGATGCCCATCCTCAGTGCCCTGCTCAGCTTCTTACTGCGTGCTGAAGAACTTCCAGGAGATTCCAAGACAGCTTTTGTGCAGCGAGCGAGTTCTCTGTCTGCCACGAGCAGAGTACGGAGCCCTGAGGCCCTGGGAAAATTATAACACCTCTCGGAGGCTCAGTTTTCTTACCAGTAAAATGGAATAACAAATCTCTTCTTCATAGGCCTATTTGGGGGAAAAAATGAGATCATCTGGATCCGTTTGGTGTTGGCCCAACACCAAAATGCTTCTTGGCTATGATCTGTTTCTTTTGATGGACATGAACTTCAGGTACAATCAATCATCTGACACTTTAACATTCAGCGTCATTGTGTCTGTTCATGATGTTGTCCAACCACCAACTCTATCTAGTTCCCAGATATATTTATCCTCCCCAAAGGAAACCCTTGCACAGTAAGCCCTACCGCTCATCCCTGCCCAGCCCCTGGCAAACAGGGGTCTGCGTTCTGTCTCCAAAGATTTACCTTTTCTGGGTATTTCATCTAAGTGGAATCATGCAGTAGGTGATCTTTTGTGTCTGGTTTCTTTCATACTTAGCGTAATGTTTTCAAGAGTCATCCCTGGTACCAGGTATGAGAATGTCCTTACTTTTCATAGTGAAGGACACCCATCATATGGGTAGACCTCATTTTAAAGGTTTTCATCCCTTGAGAGACACTCGGGCTGTTCTTGCTCTTCTGTGACTGACGTGTTCGGTCGTGAGCACACCTGCATAGCACTTTCTGGGTTACGTGGTGATTCTGTGTTTAGCCCGTTGAGAAATAATCCAGCTGTTTTCCAAAGAAACTGCCCCATTTTACAGTCCCACTAGCAGTGTGCAAGGGTTTCGATTTCTCTACATCCTCGCCAACCCTTGTTATTGTCCATTTTTTAATTATAGCCATCCTAGCAGGCATGAAGTGGTAACTTACAATTCCTTTTTTTTTTTTTGAGACTGAGTCTCACTCTGTGTCCTGAGTAAAGTGCCATGGCATCACAGCTCACAGCAACCTCAAACTGGGCTCAAACAATTCTCTTGTGTCAGCCTTCCGAGTAGCTGAGACTACAGGTGTCTGACACATGCTTGCTTAGTTTTTCCCTCTCTTTCTTTTTTTTCTTTTTGAGACAGAGTCTCACTATGTTACCCTTGGTAGAGTGCCATAGTGTCACAGCCCACAGCAACCTCAAACTCCTGGGCTTAAGCAATTCTCTCATCTCAGCCTCCCAAATAGCTGCGACTACAGGTACCCGCCACAATGGCTATTTTTTGTTGCAGTGTCATTGTTGTTTTAGCTGGGCCGGGCTGGGTTCGAACCCGCCAACTTTGGTGTATGTGGCTGGCGCTGTAATCACTGTGCTACGGGTACTGAGCCTAGTTTTTCTCTTTTTAGTAGGGACAGGGTCTCATTCTTGTTCATTCTTGAACACCTGAGCTGGGGTGATCAGCCTTTCAGAGTGCTGGGATTTACAGGCACGAGCTGTTTTTCAGCAGAGGCTGAGGGGAGATGGTTTTGGGGGCTGGAATGGTCCACGTGCCTAAGAGATGGCTCTGTGACCCTGATCAGCCACTGCCAGTGCTGCCTGGCTTTAGATTTGGCCTACAAGTCTCACCAGCCCCAACCTCAGCCCTGGAAGGCAGATTGTGCCTCTCCTCAGCCCCTCTCATCTCTCTCCTCCCTTAAAGCCTGGAGCTCTTAGGACAGTAGGGGGACTCCTCCCCATCCTGATTGTCCTTCCCTCCTTCCTGAGTGGGGAAAAGGCAAATTTTCAAAGCACTTCTGTGAGAAAGGCCAGGATTGCATCCGTGGACCTCACATTTTCTCTGCCATGTTTGTATCCCTAAGCCAATGATGGAGTGGCCGGCCAGGCTGGGACCACCAGGGGTTTGGGTGCGATGCTCTTCGGCCCCCCCTCAGGTGCTGAACCTGCCTGCTTTGGGGAGTGGAGAGACGCAACCCAGGTGTGGGATGCTGGGCCTCCCCACGGGCACCCAGGAAGGGACCTCATCTGCTCCCAGGTCAGCCCTGCTTCCTCAGCCTTTCCTTAGAGCACCAGGGAGCAGGGCCTGCCCTCTGGGTCTTGCTGCCTAAGAGTCACGCCCAGCCCGACCTCCCAGGCAGGTGTGGAGCTGATCCCAGCATTTGGCCCTCGGCAGCTTCCTAGTGTGTGCGGGGGAGAAACCCTCTGTCCTGTCACTGGGCTCCTTCCTGCTCTCAGGGGAGACTGATTTTGGATTTAGCCTCCCCCTGCTCTCCCGACCCCCAGCGACCTGTGCCACACCCGCTGTGCCCTAGCAGGTTAATCAGAGAGGTTCAGCCGTGCCCCATACGCCAGCCCTGAGTCTAGGTGAGGGGATTGGGAAATCGTGGCCCAGGAGAGAGCGTTTGTGCTTTTGTAGCAACTGGGCCAGCCCTGGGAGCCTTGAGACTGCGTCTCTGGCCTTGTAGGTCCCTTGGACAAGGCAAAGGCAATTGAGTCTGGGTTTTCTGAAGCCCTGTGACCTACGGTAGCTTCTGGTCATTTCCTTTCTCTGGGCTGTGCCCCAGCACCCCTCATCCTAACCTGGGGACCAGGCCTGGATACCCTCTGTAATTCAGCATTGCCTTCTCTTTGTGTATTAATAACTCTCCCCCATGGCTGCCCCCTTCCTACCCAGCCCAGGGTGGATGCCTAGATGGCTATGGGAGGTGAGATGGGGGGCAGGGAGCAGGGAAGGAGCCAGCGCGTACAGCTTGCTTGAAAACAAGGTACGAATTACATGAACTACATGGGCGGTTTTCATCTTGGTCAGAGCCCTGTTTCTCCTGCCTTCTGCGGAATCCCACCTGCTGTGGGTCCTGGGAGCCCTGGTGCTCTTTGGCACTTCTCATCTGGCTGGCGGGACCTTTCAGAACGCCACCTTCAGCCCCACCTGCTGAGGTCACGAGCCTGCCTTACTAAGAGGCATCTCAGCCTTCCTCTTTAAAACAACCACCCCCCTCCCTACCTTCCCAGCAACTTTATTACCTTAAGAAATTGGGGAGAGGGGGTTGTTTCAATAGCAGTACCTTCTACGAAATAGACAGGCAAAAACAACAAAATATAAAGAGAGAAAAATACCTCTAATCCTACCACTTGGAGTTAACCATTTCTCTATCATGATAACAACACCCCCCCCACCATTTATCAAACATTTATTTTATATCATATGTAATGGTAAGCACTTTACATAACTAATTTTCTTTCATCTTTGCAACAGCCCTAAAAGTAGGTATTTTCTGCATTGTACATAAATGTCTCTTCATCCTCTTCAGCTTTTTTATGTAACGTGCCCAAAGTCGCTCAGCTGGGAAGATTCAAACTCTAAACCTGTCTTTCCGCTGGCAGAGCACACACCCTACCTCCCAAGAGCTATTCAAGTAAATCCATTTATATCAAATATTTCAGGGAATTAACTGTAGCTCTTCCTCTGTAACCTGCTTTTTCTCTCTCACTGAGCAATAGATGATTAGTTATGGTGGCCCCGTGTCTACATGTCCCACAGTTTGTTTAACTAATTCCCTATTGTTGTGGCAGGTAGGTTCTTTCTAAAGTTTTTGTTATTATAAACAACACAGATGAACAGGTTTGTGCTAATTTTCCTGCCCACAGTTCACAGTAATTTCCTTGGAGGTAATTTCCCAGAAGGAGGAGGGAAGAAGCTTACTCTTTTTGTTTTAAATATCTTTAACATCTTTGGATCAATGACATATAATTTGTGAATACAAGTTATGCCATTAGCCGAGGGAAGGTTGACACCTTACCTAACTTGTTGGGCTTCGCACAACCTAGAATTACACGAGTTGTAAACAAGCTTCTAATAGCCCCAGATTATCTGTGGCTACTGTCAGGTCATGTAGAAGTGGTAATTTATTAAAGAGATTTTTCAAATGTGTCTAAGTGCCTCTGGGTGGAATGGGGACTGGGAGGGGCTCCTGGGGGAAGGTGGGGTGTGGCATTCGGGTGGGGGCTGGTAGTTATTTGTCTTGGGGCCCTTGCCCTCTGACAAGGGGCTGCCACCGCTCCTCTCTATGGCATTAACCTGAAGAAACGGCCCCCCGAGTAAGCTGCCCTAGGAGTGTTCAGGGGAGACGAGAGAAATATGGGCCAGTGGAGGTGGTGGCTATGTGGGCATGAGCAGGTGACAAGTCATGCCCTGTTCCTACAAGGCCGTGGGTGCCTCCTCAACCACCAAGAAATTACAACCAGTGATGGCGAAATAGCTCAGAAGAATTTCTTCAGGGAAATTATTCACCAGTTAAACAGTCTCTCGTGTCATGCATTGTGAGAAGGGGACTTTTCTGTGTGTGTGAGGGAGGCCCTGCCTCCTGCCACCTCCAAGGGCTCCTTGGCCTCCGTGGTCACATTATTCCATCAGTGTTTGCTGGACCTCATTACGTGGCTCTCAGGCCACCTGCCACTGAGCCAATCAGACAGGCTGTGGGGCGGGACTTCATGGGCACAGGCACTGCTGAGCCCAGGCAGACCCAGTTTGGACGTAGAGCCGGTTACTTGTTCAATGAGAGACGGGCGTGTTTCCTTTGCAGGTGGGATGAATGGAGTGAAGAAGACAGTCTCTGCCCACGGTGGGAGGAGGGCTTACTTTCAACTGGGCCACAGACTTGAAGCCTTCCTTAGGCAGAGGTTGGCATGGGGCTGCCGTCCTGTCGGCCGCTGCATGTGAGGACTGGACAGAGGCCTGCTGGTGGGCAGCACGGTGGGATCCGTGAAGGATGTCTCATCAATAATTTACTGTTGTCTGAGGGCACCGGGCATGTGCATTCTCGAACCTTCCCTCACCCACTGTTTCCTCTCTCCTCCAGCCCATGAAGTCATTTCCAATAGTCATTGCAGCTGTCTTTCTTGGGCGGCATTTACTGAGCACTTACTGTGTACCAGGCACCATCTCAAACACCGGTGTGCATTATGTACTTAATCCTCCAGCAGTCCGAGGAGGTAGGCACTTATGTTCTCTATACTACCGAAGGGTAAACACAAGGGAGGAGAGTTTAAGTCATGTGCCCAAGTCACCCCACCACCCCCAGGTTGTGTGACCCTGGAGTTCAGTCTCTGGACAGCAACAGGCTCATGTGTCTCTGCAGCTTTTCTTCACTCAGCTATCCCAGCATAAAGGTGTGTCCTCCCTAAATCCTGAACATCCTTCCAGGGCCTGGTGACTGTCACCTGCTTGTACTTTTTAACAGTGTCTACCATGCTGGGTAGGGTGCTCGTGTGTGACTCAGATTCAGAGCTCAGGATCTGGTTCAGGGCCAGCATACAGGATGTGCTTAATAAATGTTTGAAGAAAGGATGAGTCTTAGATTGTCATAACTCAGCTGGATGTCTGGGTATCTATGTAGTTTATCTTCTAGAAGCTTGTTCTGGAGCATCCAGAAATGGAGTCAGTTCAAGGGTATACAAACTCTCAGAAGGGACTGGGTCAACACCAAGGGTTTTCTGACATCTTTGAAAAACTCTTTCTGATAAAAGCATTTTTCCTTCTTGATATTCCTCCTTTTGATTTGGTTGACTTTCTGGAATATTAGCCTATTTCTTGTTCGTGATGCTTCTTGATCTTCACTCCTACCCTGTGAGGTGAGGAAATCAGGTGTACAAAGGGCTTGTCTTATAAATGAGGCCCCTTGATGCTGGATGTCCATTTCCAAGCCCAGAGTCCCACAGGAACCCCGTGAAGATCCTGGGCCTCCTGATCCTCCAACTAGACCCTTCCCCAATGCCTCCAGCTGTCTCCTGAGAGGAAGGAAGAGTCCAAGGGCAACTACACTTCTCTAGGTGTGGCTGGAGCCCCTCCTTGCGTCCTTTCCCCCTATTTGGCTGAGTTCCTATTGGGAACAGCAGCTTCAGGCTTGGGAGTCTCCAGGGATCCCTGTTGGTCCTTGACACTGTTGTTTCCTGGGTTCGGAAACAACTCCTCTCAATCACCCCCACCCCCGTCTCGAGCCTGGGCCCTGATGGACTTCAGGACTCTACTCAGAGTCCTGGGCAGTCATTAGAATTGACTAATTCTGACCTCCCATGTCCCTGGGTACAGTCCTCTGCACGGTACCAGATTTTCACAGCCTTTTCTGTGCAGAAAGGGGCCATGGTGCCTTCAAGAGGGAATGAGCAGAGGTGCCTTCACAGAGCAGAGACCTTAACCTTGAGATTGTGGGAACTGGGCTTTTCCTCTGCCTCCCATGAGAACTAAAGAATAAAAAGTGAAGATGGTGCATCCGACACGCAGAGATGCTACTTAAAAGCATTAGTGACTTCTAAGGAGTGTAGGTTTTGTTAACTGGCTCCTTAGAGAAGTGACCAGGCTGAAGACTCCCTGGGGTTTCCATCCCAGTTTTTCTGCATGAAAGAAAATCCCACCTGGTTCCTTTTTTCTTAAAAAACTACAACATGATTCACTAGAACCATTTAAAAAAGAAAATGAAAAGGAACTGATGCTAAATCCCTTGGTGACTCTCCCAAGCAGGTGTGATGGCTCTGATGGGGGCAAGGGTCATGACAAAAGTCATCTCCAGTGGCACCGCTGGCTGCTCTGGGCTCCTCTTCTCTCCCCCCACCTGGGATCACCCGATCAGGCAGAGCTGGCTGGTGACAGGATGCTGCTGAGGCCTCTAGTCCAGTGTCCTTCCCAAGGACATGTCCAGTGTCCAACGTGGCTCTCTTGTCAGGCAATGAACTCAGGGCAGAGCAGGAGGGAGGGAGAGGCATTGGTGGGCAGCAGCAAGCCCTTGGTGGGGGCCCCTCCCCAGCCCTGGCTGTCAGAGTCTCCTTGCAGGAGGCCAGCGGGGTGTTAGCATGCAGCCGCCGTCCTCCCCAGGAGCTCTCGTAGGCAGGGCTGATGCCAGAGGAGGCAGGACGCAAACTGGCCAGTTCCCGCTTCTCCAGCCAAATTCTCATTTTCCTACGGCTGTCAGGGATGAGGAGGGGTTTGTTTTCTTCTTATTATTATTTTTTTGAAATATAGTTCACATGTCATAAAATCTACACTTGTTTTTTTAGCATATTTACAAAGTTGTTCAACCATCACCCCATCACCACTGTCTATTTCAGTCACTCAAAGAAGAATTTTCATCACCCCCCCCCCCAAAGAAATCCCAAGTCCATTAGCGGTCATTCTTTACTCCCGTGTCTCCTCAGCCTCTGACAACCACGGATCTGCTTCCTGTCTGTATCGATTTATCCATCCTAGACATTTCATAGAAGGGAAATTCTAAAATGTGTGGTCTTTTGTTGACCGGCTTCTTTCACTGAGCATAATGTTTTCCAAGTTCATGTGTATCATAGCAGGCGTCTGTACCTTGTTCCTTTCTGTGGCTGAATCACATTCCATGTGTGGATATAACCCATGGTGTTTCTCCATTCATCAGCTGGTAGACGTTGGGATTATTTCTGCATTTTGGCTGGTAGGCACAATGTTGCCATCAGCATTTGTGTGAAAGCTTTCACACGAACATATGTTTTCAGTTCTCTGGCATCGACGCCTAGGAGTGGAATTACTGGGTCGTACGATAACTCTAACCTTTCGTGTAACTTGCAGACTATTCTCAAAGTAGCTGCACCATTTTACATTCTTACTGGCGATGTGCAAAGGTTCTAGTTCCTGCGCTTGGATTATAGCCATCCAAGTGGGAGGGACGTGGAGGGCTGGAGGTACTCGTAAGGTGAGGCATGCAATGGGGATGGCATGAGTGTGAATTGAGGACGCTGGGAATATCCCAGGTAGCAGGTGACATATCTCAATCAAGGGTAAGGAGAAGGCGGAGCCTCATGTGTGGTCACTGGGCTTGTAGCCCCAGCATCTTGCATGAAACCAACACTAGCAGGCACTCAAAACTATAGGTCAAATGAATGACTGACTGAAGTAATGAATGGAAGCTCCAATCACTGGGGACATGGTGAACATGGAGGGCCTGGGAGACAGCTCAGGGCACTATCTTCTAGATTTCTGGAAAGAAGTGCTCCTCTTTGTGCCATGTCCTCAGTCTTTCCTCTGTGGGGAGGTTGGACACAGTTATCCTCGTCCTCAGAAATGAGGGAAGGTGAGCAGTGAGGGGTGGGAAGGGCCAGGGCTGTGCTTCAGAAGCAGCCGGCTGGGAATCCCAGGTCAGCACAGCCCCGAGGATGACAGCTCCATGGAAGCTTTAGCCACACTGAGCTGTTCTGCTGCACTTGGCTCCGTGCACCTGCTTTCCATGGCAATGTTCAAGTTTAGCTCTCTTCTCTGCTGTCTTCAGATCTCTGTCTGCAGACTGCTGTGATTGTTGCTTCTGCAATGAGGGAGAAATCAGGTGCCCGCTGAGCGTCCCCTGGGATGAAGTGGCTGGCTCTTCCTGGTATGACACAAGGGTGCAGGGAAGACACTCGGCCAGAAGCCTGAGGGCTGTGCACTGAAAGCGTGCCAGGAAAGCTGCCCTCTGTATGAATGGCAGGACAGTTAGTTAGTACAATAATAACAACACTTCCAGTTACTGCGTGTTTTCTATGTGCTGGACTTTCTCCAGAATGCTCTCTGTAACCTGCAACTTCTGCTGGTTACCTCCCTGGAGATCATCTTCCTCTTCATTCCCACAAATAGAAGACCAGAGGGTAAATTGAAATTGTCTTGGCTTCCCAGAATCCCTTGCAGCTAGGGGCAGTCACATGATCCAGTTCTGGTCAATGAGCTACAAGGGAAAGTGGGCTGGCCACTCTTTCACAAAAGGAAAGGGACAGGGGAGTGGACGCCCTTTACATGGAGGGTTCTGCACTTACAGCTGCTCCTGTCACCTTGCAACCATGAAAGGGAAAGACTCTTTGACGGCGGAGCCACTGAGCCAACCCTGGGTCTGCCTACTCCTGACAGCTATTTGAGAAAAATAGATCTTTCTTTGTTTAAGTTGCAGTAAATGGAATTTTCTGTTCCTTATAATTAAAAATCATAATAGACCTACATGTATTTCCTGATTAATCCTTATTATTCCCCTAGGAAAAGGTATCCTTATTTCCACTTTAGATGACAGGAAAAGATATCCCTTATTTCCACACTAGTCAAGAGAATTGTTGTTAAGAGAGGTTAAGGGGCTTGTCTAAAATCACACAGCTCCAATAATAGACTGAGTCAGAATTTGAACAATTTTTCATTGTTCCTGACCTCTGCCCACTCTGGCTTCAGAGTGAGGAAGAGAGTGAACCCCAGCCAGGC
The DNA here is from genome assembly GCA_963573935.1 of Arctocebus calabarensis. Lineage (NCBI taxonomy): Eukaryota > Metazoa > Chordata > Mammalia > Primates > Lorisidae > Arctocebus > Arctocebus calabarensis. The sequence goes on along the minus strand of CAUYON010159350.1, from coordinate 3,509 downwards.
AGAAGTTTTGACAGGAAGGAAAGTGTGTCTTAACTTTCCTAAGCTAGTCTCCCAGGCCCCTGCTTTTCTCTTCACTTGCCCTTCCATGTGGCAGCTCTCAGGTCTGGCAGGGAGGGACACTGCATGAGAAAGCACACTGGGCTTGGAATAAAAGGGTTGAGGCTGGAATCCCAACTCTGCCCTGGACCTTACTGGCCCGGTAACCTGGGATAAGTGGCCCGATCTCTGTGAACTTTGATTCTTCATTTGAAAAATGTATGAGACCTGAAGTAGACAGAAAATCCCTATCAAGCGATCTTGAGCCAAGGAAGGGAATTTGTGGGCTTTTATTTATTGAAAAGTTCCAGGGGTGGCTTCATTCAGTCTTAAAGGTAGAAGTGTCAAAAGAAAGAGAAAATGTTCTCCTGCCTTCATCTCCCCCGGAGTCTGCTTTGTCTCCTTCCTTCACTGTGTCTAGATCCGACCCTTTCACCAGCCTGCTGCAAAGAACATACCTGTCTCCAGGTGGCGCTGGCTACAGTTCTGCCATGACAGTCGGTGGGTCTGATTGGCCTGGCTTGGTCACATGACCTCTCTGGAGGTGGAGCTGGTCTCGTTAGACTCTTCCCTGAAAGTGGAGACTGGTTGGTTCCCTCCTTGGAAAAAATGGAGAGAGGGCATCCTGCATCCAGAAGTGGGGAACAGGTGCTGGGCAGGTCCCCTCCTGCCCCTCCGGGAGTGTTTGATGAGATAGATACTTTCTATGTAGGGGCCTAGCACAGTCACTGGTCATAGTCAACCCTTCATAAATGCTAGCAGGCTTCTTCCCAGGGCTTGACAGAGCCACCTCTGAGGCCCCTGGGTCTGGGGACAGGGAACAGACCCATGTCCACTATGCAGCCCTTATCCATCACTCTGGCCCTTGTCCCTGCACCCAACATGACAATTACAATGTGGCTTGAGATGAGACTCTCTAATCCTATTACTCATTCATCAACCAGCAGATGAGAACAAGCACTGGATCGAACACTGCCAAGGAGGCCAGGAGAAACCCTCTTCACGGCTGTGAAACTAGGCTTAGCTCAGGCACAATAGGTGTGTAATTTAAGGTTTTGTTGAGCCTAAATCCAATCACATACTTGACTGGTAGATCACAGAGACTCAGGGGCTAAAAGAATGAGATAATTCCACCTCACACAAACACTGGGATTCAGCTCTGACTTAATGACAAATGTGTGACCAACCTTACACTGTTCCTTTCTCTCTCTCTCTTTCTTTGTTTCAATGTATTTCCACCTCCTTCTTATTTCTCCTCTCTCCTATACCCACCTTTATCAGATGGGATGGAACTCAGCAAAGTCCTAGAGCTGGACAATTGGCCCAGAAGGTCGATTTCTAAATGGGGATCATCAGCGGAATTCACTCAGTCCCCACTGCCTGTGGCCTTCCCCTGTTTCTGGCTTATATTTCCATTTATTGTTATAACTTGTTTTGTGTCTGTCTCCACTGGGAAGACAGTAGCTTCATCTTCTTTGAAAACCCAGAGCTGAGCCCAATTACCCAGCACATTGTACATGCCCAATAAATTTTTCTTGGATGACTACATGGAGGTGAGAGACAGCTTCTAGGGATGGGTTTTTCCTAATTCTTAATGATCTTGATTCTTCTGTTCCAGGAGTGGTTTGGAAGGAGAAAAAGGGCATCAGGCAGGAGAAACATGTGATTGTACCCATTACCTGTTCTCTTTATGTATTTCACACTTTTTTATCCAGTGAGCATTGTTCAGGGAGGGACAGGGAAGGATCATGAGAAGTAACAGAGTATTTAAGTTTTGACCCCAGTTAAGTGCAGCTGTAACTATTTACATAATTAGAGATAATGCTATGAGTTCACTTAACTTACATTTATTCATTCAACAAACATTTACTGAATGGCTGCCACATGCCAAGCGTTCTGCTAGGAATGGGGTGATGCACCAATGAGGTGAATAAAGGTGTTTAATGAATAGGGAACAAATACCGTGCAATTAGGAAGAGTGGAGATTGCTAGTTCAGGAGTGAAAAGGGTGCAGTGAGGAAGACAGGGGAATTGTTAGGGAGGACCTCTCTGAGTTGGAACATTTAAGCTGATGTCTAAAAGATAAGAAAGAGACATTTATTTCAAGATTGAGGGGGAAGAACTTTGGCAACCCCAGAGCCTCAAGCTAGGCCCTAGCTGGATAGGGCCTGGATTCTTTCTCTGGTTTGCTATTTACATGAGCTGCATTTCAGGGCAAGCCGTTCACCTGTCTGTGCCTCTGGTTCTTAACCTCCTCTGCTGACTTCCCAAGGTCTCTCTGAGGTCCCCCTGTGATCACAGAGTGTCACTTTGTAAAATGATAAGCATTGTAATTGCCAGGAAGATTATTAGATTCACTTTTTTTTTTTTTTATCTGATAGGTATAGTTGGCATAGTGGATAGGGGGTGTTGCCCCCACAAATGAAACTATCTGGTTTGTGGAACCAGCATCCATTAAATTTTCTTTTCTGGCACTTCCTTGTAGGTCTGCCCTTGGCTGGCGTTCTCAGATAAATGTTTTCTGTTGGCAAAGAGCTGAACTGAGTTTTACAATGAGGATCCGGGGCAGTTGCCTTTAGGAATCATTTGGAAGGAATCTGACTCTTGTCCCTCCAGCTCTGGTCCCACAGTGGTCAGATTTTTTTTTTTTAGGTAACATAATTGAATATTAGCTAAGTGCCAGATACCAGGCCAAATACTTTACTCGTAGTTTTATTTTTACCAAAAGGCTATTTTAAAGAGGAGGAAGCCAAGAGTTTAAATGTTAAATGACTTACTCCAAGTCAGTCCTTTAAGAGAGCCGAGATGTGAATACTTCTACTACTATTATTACAAACACTAGTAACAATAATGATAGTTTCTACTAAATGCTCACCAAGTGCCATTACTACGTGGTTATTGAGATGTCATGTATAATTCCGGTTGCTGTTCCTTACTAGGTAATATTGCTTTGACATCAAGATGCTTTTAAAATCTTCCCTTTTGTCTTTGGCGTTCTCGCCCTAGGATGTGTCTAAGTGTGGATGTTTGTTTATTCAGCTTGGGATCCCTGCATCTTCCATCAATTCTGAAAAATGCTTGGCCATTTCACTTGAATATTGCCTCTTCTCTAATTCCTTGTTTTTTTTCTCTCTGGAATTCAGCATAGCTGTGTGTTAGACCTTGTTCCTCTGTCCTTCCTGTTTTTTAAATTTTCAATTTTTTCCACCTCTTTCTCTGTGCAGCAATCTGATTACAGTTTGGGAATGTGCAAATAGAGGATACGTTTCAAGAAGCCCAGTGGATACCTGAAGGGATAAAAATAAACAAATCGACTTAAGCCAGCTGTTTAAGTGGTCCCTTCCTGGTAACTGATCAGGAAGCTGGCAGGAACATGGCAGGAACAAATCCAAGTTTTCTCCAGAGTAATGCCCAACAAACTAGGCCTCAAAAAATGCCCACATATAAAGGGCCAGAAAACGGAGCTTCCCCAA
>CAUYON010159348.1:0-12967 GCA_963573935.1 Arctocebus calabarensis | reverse complement strand
CCCACCAAACAACAGTGACGGCTGCAACCAAAAAATGGCCGGGCGTTGTGGCGGGTGCCTGCAGTCCCAGCTACTTGGGAGGCGGAGGCAAGAGACTCGCTTGAGCCCAGGAATTGGAGGTTGCTGTGAGCTGTGATGCCACGGCATTCTAACCAGGGTGACAACTTGAGGCTCTGTCTCCAAAAAAAAAAAAAAAAAAAAAAAAGATTCTTTTGTAAGTAATGCTGGCTACTTTGTTATGAGCAGCTGTTGGTGATTTTAAACATATAAAAAATTTTCTTTTTTACGGTTTATTTGACTATTATTGGCTATCTTTATGGAATTTTTTTTTTAACTAATAGAATTTGTCCTACTCAGAATCTATAAAGGTTGGTTATTTTAATAAACCAAAGGATTCCAGAAGCCTAATGGAACTGAAATGGCCAATGATCCAAAGAAAGAAGAATAATTTAACCTCACATGCAAAAATAGCGTTCATCTTATGGATATATATATTTGTATGCTTTTATTGGGAGCCAGTGGAATTTGTTCTACTACAAATAAAATAAATCTATGGGGACCGGACACAATGGCTTCCACCTGTAATCCTAGTACTCTGGGAGGCCGAGGTGGGTGGATTGCCTGAGCTCACGGATTTAAGACCAGCCTGAACCAGAGCGAGACCTTGTCTCTAAAAATAGCTGGGCGTTGTGGCAGGCACCTGGAGTTCCAGCTACTTTGGAGGCTAAGGCAAGAGAATCGCTTAAGCCCAAGAGTTTGAGGTTGCTATGAGCTGTGATTCCATGGTACTCTACCAGGAGTGACAAAGTAAGACTCTGTCTCAAAAAATAAAAATAAAGGCTTGGTGCCTATAGCTCAGCAGCTCGGGTGCCAGCCACATACACCAGAGCTGGCTGATTTGAACCTGGCCCGGGCTTGCCAAACAATAATGACAACTGCAGCCAAAAAATAGCCGGGTGTTGTGGCAGACACCTGTAGTCCCAGCTACTTGGGAGGCTGAGGCAAGAGAATCGCTTAAGCCCAAGAGTTCGAGGTTGCTGTGAGCCGTGATGCCTCGGCACTCTACTGAGGGTGACATAGTAAGACTATCTCAAAAAACAATAATAAAATCAATTAATCAATCTATGGCTTTGCCCATTTCCAAAGAACATTTGTTCTGATTGTTTCAATGGTATTTGTGGCAAGCACTGGATATAAATGATATGACCGAATGTGTATTGTATGCCAATTAGCAAACCTCTAGTCTTCTAGAGGATATATTACAAAGTTCACATGTTTTCCCCTTCTGACAAAAGATCAGGGGGAAATAAGAGCTGTGTTTGATTTAAATGTTAAATAGCAGTCATTCTACTGTTACTGATCCAGGCTAAAGAGCCATCTGGTTTTTCTGTCCTAGTCAATACAGTTAATTAGACAGGCATGCCATTTTCCAGAGAATAATTAATCAATTACTAGGAAGGAGCCTTTGGAGAGAACTGTATAAATTGATCAGTACTCAATGAATAGTAACTGATTGATGTGTTTCCTTCTTCATCAGCAGATACTGGGGAATATCAAATGCTGTTCAAGCACGCACACGCCACATATAAACATGCATGAGTGTTTTATCTTTCTCTCTTACCTATCAAGCAGTGAGAGATTTTTCTGTTAGCAAAAGACATGTGAAGATATGTTCTGGGTTATTCTTGAAGTATATCAGGTAGATGGCTTTTCCCTTTTGCCTTCTAGAACTTGGATTCTTTGGGGGTGCCATTTTTGTTTATATCCATATATCTAAATCCAGTGAGGCCTTAGAATTATAGTGGTAGGGAGTTATCCAAATTCCAAATTAGTCCTTTCTTTAGTTTATTTAATCATTATGATATAAATAAAGGAGTTAGGGATAAATAATTGCTTTACATAAGGGTACTAATAAATCTGACTCCATCCCTCACCCCCACTGAAACTTCTCTTCAGTACATTGTTTTGCTGTGGCAGGCCACGTTTAGATCCTTCTTTACCTCTAAGTCACTAAAAGTTTCTTGGGACCTGGGTGACTTTCTATATTTAAATGCATGGGCTTCTCTGGGTATTTAGCTAGCAACACACCCTTTCAAATAGAAAAAGACCACTTTATGGCTCGGCGCCTGTGGCTCAACGAGCTAAGGTGCCAGCCACGTACACCTGAGCTGGCAGGTTCGAATCCAGCCAGGGTCTGCCAAACAAAGACAGCTGCAACCAAAAAAATGCCGGGCGTTGTGGCGGGCGCCTGTAGTCCCAGCTACTTGGGAGGTGGAGGCAGAGACTCGCTTGAGCCCAGGAATTGGAGGTTGCTGTGAGCCATGATGCCACAGCACTCTATCCAGGGTGGTTTGAGGCTCTGTCTCAAAGAAAAGAAAAGAAAAGAAAAAGATCACTTTAGAGAGTAATTTAAGAGGTGAAGAAAGCAGTAGGAGTTCTTGAAGGGAGTGTGGGATATTCTAGCAGTAGGAGAGAGCAGGGAATATTTCTTGAGTGTCTGTCTTCTATAAAGATTAATGGACTGACAGAGGACATTTGGGCAAATGAGACATATGCCAATGCAGTAATCTTTTTTCAGTGTTGGTGGTGGTTCTTCATTGAAATTTATTGAGAGGGAATTATTGATCTCTCCTTGTGCTTTAGCAAGTTAATATCTCCATAAAACAGTGGATTAGATAAAATCCTACCATGTGCTGGCTTCATGTTCACTCTACTTAAAATGCCTAGGCTGCATTCAAATCAGTAAACAGGTTACCTCTTGGGTCACAGAATGAACAAGGAGGTGGCCAACCTTAAATCTTTGTGGCCAATTGGGAAGGATTATGGATAATCAGCACAACAACTTATGCTCATTTTTTCATTGGTATTACCCCTCTTACTCACAAAACCAAGTTAAAATTAAGTATGGCTTTAGGAGGCTGAGACAAAAGTATCGCCTAAGCCCAAGAGCTGGAGGTTGCAGTGAGCTGTGACACCACGGCACTCTACCCAGGGCGACAAAGTGAGAGTCTCTTAAAAATTAAGTATGGCTTCTACCTTATAATTTGACATAATACTCTATGGGTCTCCTACCTTCCTTTCAACTTGGGTGTTTTGTGAAATGGGAACTTTTGCCTAGATGATGGAGAATCTAAACATTCTCTCTCCTTCTTTGAAGCCCTGCCTGGTTCTTCTCAGGATACAAGGTAAAAGACTTATATGAAGTGAGTTTTTAATTTGTGGTTTATTCCTCATCATTTAGCATGAGGTAAAAAAAAAGAACTTAGAGAAGGTAATGAATTCTTCATATCCCAATTTGGCCACAAACTTAATACCACCTTATTAGTTCGGTGCCCATAGCACAGTGGTTACGGTGCCAGCCACATGCACCAAGGCTGGCAGGTTCGAGCCCTGCCTGGGCCAGCTAACCAACAATGACAACTACAACAACAGCAAAAAAGCCAGGTGCTGTGACAGGTACCTGTAGTCCCAGCTACTTGGGAGGCTGAGGCAAGGGGCTTAAGTCCAAGAGTTAGAGGTTGCTGTGAGCTGTGACACTATGGCACTCTACCAAGGGCGACATAATAAAACTCTGTCTCGACTCGGCGCCTGTAGCTCAACAGGCTAAAACGCCAGCCACGCACACCTGAGCTGGCAGATTCGAATCCAGCCTGGGCCCGCCAATGGCTGCAACCAAAAAATGGCCGGGCATCGTGGTGGGCACCTGCAGTCCCAGCTACTTTGGAGGCAGAGGCAAGAGACTCGCTTGAGCCCAGGAATTGGAGGTTGCTGTGAGCTATGATGCTACAGCACTCTATCCAGGGTGACAGCTTGAGGCTCTGTCTCAAAAAAAAAAAGCCACCTTATTTAGTTTTAGTCCTTCTAAAACTGAATAGTAATCTTCAGGGTTTTTCACTGTAGTGTTTTAAGTGTGAATGGTGGTTGTGAAGTCATATGTCACAAAAGGGAATAAGAATGTTAAACGTAGGAATTTGGGGTAACCATTTGTTTGTAATCACATTTCTATAGCTTGCCTATGTATGTAGGGCTATCTGCTCCATATGTTTCTGTGATCTAGGCCAGAAGCCCTTTTACTCCAGTCAGCTTCAGACCCCAAACACCATATTCCCTAAGTGAGAATCAGCACATACTGTTTAAAATTAGATATCAAGATAAAGGAGAGAGAGAGAAACCTATACCTCCAGTTTAACCACTTGAAGTGAAGTTCAATTTCTGGTTAATTTAAATAACTATTGTGGGCTCAGTGCCTGTGGCTCCAGCGACTAAGGCACCAGCCACATACACCTGAGCTGGTGGGTTCAAATCCAGCCCAGGCCCTCCAAACAACAATGACTGCTGCAACCAAAAAAATAGCCAGACATTGTGGTGGGCGCCTGTAGTCCCAGCTACTTGGGAGGTGGAGGCAGGAGAATTGCTTGAGCCCAGGACTTGGAGGTTGCTGTGAGCTGTGATGCCATGGCACTCTACCGAGGGTGATAGCTTGAGGCTCTGTCTCAAAATAAATAAATAAATAACTATTGTGTTTCTTAAATTTTAATAAAATTATGGCCTTTGGGTTTCTTTTGGTAGTGATTACCGTTGGCACTATTTGGTCTTTGTTTTCTCACTTACTTTTCCTCTCATCCCACAGTAGATATTTGGGACATAGCCTACTGAGACTTGCAGTACCCTGTCTGTCCTCATTCAGGGCCTCCACCCAGCTGAGTACAAGAGCCAATGGCCCTTCCAACCCAACTTTAGAAGAGAAGAATCTTTTCAGCTGCTCTGATGTTAAATGTATCTCTCTGTACTCAGCTTACTTGAAATAATCTTTATTTCTGCATAGCTTTAAAAAAAAGGGGAAAAGGACAGACAAAAAAGCTTAATGGGTGCCTTTTACTTTCAAATAGCCAGAACTCTATTCTCTCTCTCAGAATACCCTTCTCTTAGATATTCACATAATTTGCTCCCTCATTTCCTTCAGGCCTCTGTTCAAAATGTCCTTTTATCAGAGAGGCCTTCTGTGACCACCCTATATAAATCAGAAACTAACACCCCCACCCGCAGCACTCCCTGTATGCCGTAACCTACTGTTTAATTTTTCTCTATACCCCTTACCACTGGACACATTATATTTTTTGTTTGTTTGACTTTTTTCCTCTGACTACCTACATTATATGTGCATATAACTTTTTCTTCTCTCACTCAATAGAATGTAAGCTTCAGGAGGGCCAAGTTGGGGTCTCTTTTGATCAACTCTGTACTCCCTTTCCTGGAACAATGCCTAGTTCGTAGTAGACATTCAATAAGTACTTGTTTAATGATAAAAGAATGACCTCATTTTTATTTTTGTCTTCCCCAGTCAGCAGTATCCCAGACAGCCAACTTTTAATGCTGGAAGCCATCCAGCAGATAGCCATGAAATACTGTAATGAATTCCTCAGGGCAGTTTGGTGATTCCATTATGTGTGAATAATTACACAGTCTGACTTGACATCAGTGGGTCAAGGCCCCCTTCTCAAAAATCATCCTGAGTTGTTCTCTTCTGGTGGGCAGAAAACAGTTCCAAAAGGAAAAGAAGTCAGGAGTTCCCCTTATCCCTGAGAGGAAGCCTGTGCATTCTACACATTTTCTGCATATTTTACGAGCTGTCATATTAAATCCAACAGGTCTTAACTCTGTGGGAGAGTTTTCTTCCTTCTAAGGCAGTCTTCTGAATCAGCATTCGATCTAGTAGCCCCTTTTACTTTTTCATGGCTTTGCCCTGGTGAATAGCTGAACACATAGGAAAGTACTAATCCTTCACAATGAAACAGTAAAACTTTGATCAGCCCAGCCTGGGCTCACTCCTTTCAGTACTTATTTTTTGTTTGTTTAGTTTGTGGAGGTGGAAGGGGACAGGATCCTATATGAAATTTATAGCCTCTTTTAAACATAGGGCATGAAATGATGAGATGGTGAGCAATAAATGAGTTACCTATCTCATATAATTAATGTGGAGTTCTTTTGTGTTCTGTCCACAACTCCCCTTTTGTCTTAATTTGGGTTCATGTTTCAGGTACAAGTAGTTTATTTGGAAATGCAGTAAATAATAGTAGAGGAGTAGAGAGGAGGGGTAATGAAGTGAACCAGCTGTAACTGTGGCCAATTGGAGTTTGATCCTGAGAGAGAAAAGGGTATAAGAACACACATCAGAGTTATTCTATCTAGGGACAATGACCCTGGGATATTGATACACATCATTGATTGAGGGCTGCTCCTATAGATAATTAATTCCCCGTACCCCTTACAGACTCTTAGACTTTGGAGAAAGCCCTGAGGCAAAGAAATACGGATCCTGTCAGTTGCAGAACAGGCAAAGTATACAAAGCAGTAAGGCCTAGGGGATGTGAGCAGGGTCACAGGAGTGAGTTACACCCACCATGATTCCTAGTTCTGTTAAAATGTGAGTACTGGGTGGTGCCTGTGGCTCAGTGGGTAGGACACCAGCCCCAACCCAGCCCCGGCCAGACTGCAACAAAAAAATAGTTCGGCATTGTGGTGGGCGCCTGTAGTCCCAGCTACTTGGGAGGCTGAGGCAAGAGAATTGCCTAAGCCCAGGAGTTGGAGGTTGCTGTGAGCTGTGATGCTATAGCACTCTACCGAGGGTGATAAAGTGAAACTCTGTCTCTAAAAAAAAAAAAGAGTGCCATTGCTTTATCTTTGCACCTTCCATCCTTTTACTTTTTTTTTTTGAGACAAAGTCTCACTCTTGCCTAGGCTAGCATAACATGAACTCAGCCTAGCTCACAGCAACCTCACACTCCTGGGCTTCAGTGATCCTTCTGCCTCAGCCTCCCAAGTAACTGGGACTGCAGGCACTTACCTCAACACTCAGCTAATTTTTCTATTTTAAGCAGAGATAGGGGTCTCACTCTTTTCCAGGCTAGGTTTCGAACTCCTAAATTCAAATGACCCTCCCACCTGGGCCTTCTGTAGTGCTAGAATTATAGGTCTGAACCACCACACCTGGCCCATCCTTTCACTTTTTATTTATTTATTTATTTATTTATTTTTATTTTTATTTATTTATTTTTTTTTTTGAGACAGAGTCTCACTTTTTCACCCTTGGTAGAGTACTGTGGTGCCATAGCTCACAGCAACCTCAAACTTTTGGGCTCAAGTGATTCTTTTGTCTCATCCTCTTAAGTAGCTGGGAATACAGGCACTTGCTACAACACCTGGATAGTTTTAGAGATGGGATCTTGCTCTTGCTCAGGCTGGTCTCGAGCCTGTGAGCTCAGGCAATCCACCTGCCTCAGCCTCCCAGAATGCTAGAATTACAGGTGTGAGCCACCACACCCAGCTTCATCGTTTCATCTTTTAAACCACAGCTTTCCTTTTTTTTTTGTTTGTTTTAGCTTTCCTTTTTAAGTATATAATTTAGTAGTGTTAAGTACAAATATTCACATCACCACCATCCACCTCTAAAAGCTCATCATCTCATTCTGAAACTCTATACCAATTAAAAACTAATTTCCCATTCACTCTCCCTGCACTGCCTAGGAACCTCTATTCTACTTTGTCTCTATGATTTGACTACTCTAGGTACTTCACATAAGTGGAATCACGTAGTATTTGTCTTTTTGTGAGTAGCTTATTTTACTTAGCATGATGATCTCGAGGTTTATCCACATTGCAACATGTGGGAGAATTTTCTTCCTTTTGAAGGATGAATAATATTCCATTGTATGTATATGCCACATTTTCTTTACACATTCATCTGTCCATAAACATTTGGGTGATTTCTACCTATGGCTATTGTGAATAATGCTGCTGTGAACATGGATGCACAGGTATCTGTTTGAGACCCTACTTTCAATTCTTTGGATATAGGTATAGATATAGATGGATATAGGTACCCCTAAAAGTGGAATTGCTGGGTAATATGTTAAATCTGTTTTTTTATTTCTGAAGAACTGCCATGCTGTTTTCCTTAGTGGCTATTCCATTTCATATTCCCACCAATAATTCAAAAGCGTTCTTAATTTCTCCACATCCTCACAAACATTTGTTATTTTTTATCTTTTATTTTAATTCTTTAATGTGGTTATAAAATGTATAAAATTTAGCATCTTAGCTGGATGTGGTTGTATATACCACCTGAAGTCCCAGGTATTCACAAGGCTGGGACAGAAGCATCATTTGAGCCCAGGAGTTTGAAACCAGCCTGGCCAACAGAGTGAGACCCTGACTCTTTAAAAAAAAAAATCTTAACCATTTCTAAGTGTACAGTTCAGTAGTGTTAACTATATTCACATTATTGTGCAACCAATCTCTGGAACTTTTTTACCTGACAAAATTGAAACTCTGTACCCATTAAAAAACAAAAGCCCCATTTTCCCCATCCCTTCGGTCCTGGTAACTATCATTCTGTCTGTTTCTATGTATTTGACTACTCTAGAAACCTCATAGAAATAAAATCATACAGTATTTGTTTTTTTATGACTGGCTTATTTCACTTAGCATGATGTCTTAAAGTTTCATTTGTGTTATATCATGTGTCAGAGTTTCTTTTCTTGTTAAGATAGTCTGTGAACACTTGGGTTGCTTCTACTGTTGGCTATTGTGAATAGTGCTGCTATGACCATAGGTTGCAAATATCTTTAATCCTGTTTTTAATCCTTTTGGATATGTGCGTGTGTGTGTATGTATGTGTAGAATTTCTGGATTATATGATAATTCTATCTTAATTTTTTGAGGAATTTTTTGGGGGGATAGTAACCATCCCGATGGGTATGAGGTGATCTCTCACTGTTGATTTGTATTTCCCTATTTATTAGTGATGTTGAACATCTTTTCATGTACTTATTTGCCATTTATATATGGCTGTGGTATTATATGTTTGGAAAAATGTCTATTCATGTCCTTTGCCCATTTTTAAAATCATACTTTTTATTGTTGTTAAGGAAGCTTCTTGATTGAAATATAACAAGATTAGTCTTTGAGTTTCCTTTCCTTGAGCATATCTGGAGTGTTTTTGTTTTTGTTAGGTTCTACACATAGCGTTGAGAACAATTTGTTTTTGTTTTTCATTTTGTTTAATTAGATAGCATCTCACCAAGTTGCCCAGGCTGGTCTCTGAACTATCTCAGAACTCCTCGGCTCAGGCAATCCTTTCACCTTATCATCCCAAATAGCTGGAATTATAGGTATGAGCCACCAAGCTTTGTATCTTGAGCATGTTTGTGTAGTAACTTATTAAGTCATTTGGGCTGGTAGTTTAAGGACTTTCAGGTCTGATCCAAAATAGACTATTTTTTCACAGAATAATCAGAGTCTCAGAATTAAATGAGCCTCAGAGAGCAACCAGTTCAGTGCTCTCATTTTGCAGATGGGGAAACTGAACCCACTACTTTATCTACCATATCCTAATTTTTTTTTTTTTTTTTTCAGTTTCTGGCCGGGGCTGGGTTTGAACCCACCACCTTGGCGTATGGGGCCAGCGCCGTACTCCTTTGAGCCACAGGCGCAGCCCCCATATCCTAACTCTTGTAGGTAGCATTTTCCTTTTATTTATTTATTTATTTATTTTGACACAGAGCCTCAAGCTGTCACCCTGGGCAGAGTGCTGTGGCATCACAGTTCACGGCAACCTCTAACTCCCAGGCTCACGTGATTCTCTTGCGTTGGCCCCCCCAAGTAGCTGGGACTACAGGCGCCCTCTACAATGCCCAGCTATTTTTTGGTTGCAGTTGTCATTGTTGTTTGGCAGGCCCAGGCTGATTCAACCGGCCATCTCTGGTGTATGAGGCTGGCACCTTAGCCCCTTGAGCTACAGGTGCTGAGCCATTTTCCTTATCTTTAAACTTGACTGCCACTGGGTGCAATGGCTCACACCAGCATTTTGGGAAGCCAATGAAGGAGGATCACTTAAGCCCAAGAATTCAAGGTTGCAGTGACCTACAAATGCATCACACAGCATGGGTGACAAAGCAAGACCTGTCTTTAAAAACAGCAACAGGCCAGGCGTGGTGGCTCATGCCCATAAGCCTAGCACTCTCAGAGGCCATGGGGGAATGGACTGCCTGAGCTCAGAGGTCTGAACCAGAGCAAGACCCCATCTCTAAAAATAGCTGGGCATTGTGGCAGGAGCCTGTAGTCTCAGCTACTTGGGAAGCTGAGGCAAGAGAATTGCTTGAGCCCAAGAGTTTGAGGTTGCTGTTAACTATGACACCACAGCTCTCTAGCAAGGGTGACAAAGTAAGATTCTGCCTCAAAAAAATAAAAACAACAATAAACCTGCCTCTTTTCTCATGTTCTTACAAGTTTTTTTGTAGCTTAGTAAGTTTATTTTTGTTTATTTTTTTAAGAGACAGAGTCTTACTTTATCACCCTCGGTAGAGTTCCATAGCATCACAGATCACGGCAACCTCCAGCTCTTGCGCTTAGGCAATTCTCTTGCCTCAGCCTCCCGAGTAGCTGGAACTACAGGCATGTGCCACAACACCCAGCTATTTTTTGTTGCAGTTTGGTCGGGGCCGGGTTTGAACCCACCACCCTCAGTATATAGCGCCGATGCCCTACCCACTGAGCCACAGGAGCTGCCCAGTAAATTGATTTTTAAATGGTTACAAGGTATTTACATTAGACATGAGATTGTGTGATTTACACTTATCTGGAATTGGTCAGTATTATTTTAAAATTCAAAGTTTTCTTTAGAAAACAGTAGGCTTTTTCATTTTTTAAGAGAAATAAGCATGTGAAATCAAAAGATAGGAAGAAATGCTGCCCTCAACTTAAAGTAAAACACTTATGTTAATCTTTGGAAATAATTGAGCTCTCAGAATTGCTCACTTGTTGCTATTTAGTCAATGTTAGACAATGCTTTTATAAGTCTAAAATAAGCTGGCATAGTGTTCTTTTTTTTTTTGAGACAGGAGTCTCATTATGTCGCCCTCAGTAGAGTGCCTCCCAAGTAGCTGGGACTACAGGTGCTGGCCATGCCCAGCTGTTTGTTGTAGTGCTCATTGTTTGGCAGGCCGGGCTGGATTCAAACCTACCAGCTCCAGTGTATGTGGCTGGCGCCCTAGCTGCTGAGCTATAGGCACCCAGTCATGTTCTATCTTTTTGAAATTAAACAGTTTAAAGCTGCTACATAAAAGGGGATTGCTTATGCCCCTGGCAGTAACTGTGGATATGTTGGCAGTGGCTTCCTTTTCAAAGATACCATCTGACAAACCAGAAGTTCAGGATGTTTGTCCTTGCATAAAAGATCTCTGGGAAGCTCTTAGTTTTTATTTTCTGCATTAAAAATTGTTTAAATGGTGGTAAAATATACGTAACATGAGATTTATTGTTTTAACCATTTTTTTTTTGTAGAGGCAGAGTCTCACTTTATCGCCCTCAATAGGGCGCTGTGATATCACAGAGCTCACAGCAACCTCCAGCTCCTGGGCTTAGGAGATTCTCTTGCCTCAGCCTCCCGAGTAGCTGGGACCACAGTGTTTTAACCATTTTTAAATAATACAGTTCAGTGGCATTAACTACATTCACACTGTTGTGCAACCATCACCATCTATCTCCAGAACTTTTTCATCAACCTAAACTAAAACTTTGTACCCCTGAGCACTAACTCCACTCCTCTTATTCCTAGGTCCTGGCACCCACCGTTCTGTTTCTGTGATTTTTCAGAACTCTAAATATCTCTTTTGTCTACATATTTCACTTACTATTATGTTGTCAAGGTTTATCTATATTGCAGCCTCTGTCAGAATATAGGTGGGGCACGGTGGCTCGTGCCTATAATCCTAGCACTCTGGAAGGGTAGAGGTGGGTGGATTGTTTAAGCTCAGGAATTCAAGACCAGCCTGAGCAAGAGCGAGACTCTGTCTCTGAAAATAGGTAGGCATTATGGCAGGTGCCTGTAGTTCCAGCTAGTCAGGAGGCCGAGGCAAGAGAATTGCTTGAGCCCAAGAATTGGAGGTTACTGTGGGCTATAACACCACAGCATTCTACCCAGAGTGACACAGTAATACTCTGTCTCAAAAAAACAAGTCTGAATAATATTCAATTGTGTGTATTACCACATTTTGTTTATTCATTCATCTATTGATGGACACCTGGATTGTTTTCACCTTTTGGCTATTATGAAAAATGCTACTAATGAAGTTAGTGTTAAAGGTTTCTGTTAGGGTCCCTGCTTTCAGTTTTAGGATATTTATCTAGGATTAGAATTGTTGGGTCGTATGGTAGTTCTATTTCCATTATTTTGAGGAATTGCTATATTGTTTTCCACAGTAGCTGCACCATTATACCTTCCTACTACAGTGCAGAAGAGTTAGACTGTATCCACATCCTTGCCCATTCGATTTTTTTTTTTTTTGCAGTTTTTGGCCAGGGCTGGGTTTGAACCCACAATCTCCGGCATATGGAGCTGGCGCCCTACTCCTTTGAGCCACAGGCGCCGCCCCTTTGCCAATTCTTTTTTGTGTTTTTGGAAATAGCCATCCTAATGGGTGTGAAAGAATATTTCATTGTGCTTTTCATTTGCATTTCCCTAATTATTAGATTGAGCATCTTTTCATGTATTTATTGGCCATTTGTATGTCTTTGGAGCAATATCTGTTCAAATCCTTTGCCCCTTTTTGGATTGGTCATTTTTTGTTATTGCTGCTGAGTTTTAGCTAACAAGCAGCCTTTTTTTTTTTCTTTTCTTGAGGCAGAGTCTCACTACATTGCCCTCGGTAGAGTGCCATGATGTTATAGGTCACAGCAACCTCAAATCTTGGGCTCAAGGGATTCTCTTGCATCAGCCTCCCAAGTAGCTGGGACTATAGGTGCCCACCACAGTGCCCAGCTATTTTTTTTTTTTTTGAGACAGAGCCTCAAGCTGTCACCCTGGATAGAGTGCCATGGCATCACAGCTCATGGCAACCTCCAATTCCTGGGCTCAAGCGAGTCTCTTGCCTCTGCCTCCCAAGTAGCTGGGACTACAGGCGCCCGCCAC
>CAUYON010159346.1:0-11650 GCA_963573935.1 Arctocebus calabarensis | reverse complement strand
TATATTAATATAATTTTATTTTTAAATTATTTTTTTTGATTTTTTTTTTTTATTTTTTTTTTTTTTATTTTTTTTTTTATTTATCTTTTTGCACTCTCTGTCTATATATATATATATATATATATATTTTTTTTTTTTTTTTTTTTTTCCCTCTCTGTTAACTGTTAGAATCTATACTTTGACCTCAGTGTTTTGACATTTAAAATGATTTATAGACAGACGGGGCTGATGCTCTAACCACTGAGCGACAAAAAAATGATTATAGAACTGTAGGTCAGTGGTTAGAGCATTGGTCACATCTTTGGGACTGGTGGGTTCAAACCTGGCCCAGGCCGTTTTTGGCGGAGGTTGGGTTTGAACCTACCACCTCTGGCATATGGGGCCGGCGCCTTACTCTGTTGAGCCACAGGCACAGCCCTGTTTGTTTATTTATTTATTTATTTTTTTTTGTAGAGACACAGAGTCTCACTTTATCACCCTCAGTAGAGTGCCGTGGCATCACACAGCTCACAGCAACCTCCAACTCCTGGGCTTAGGCAATTCTCTTGTCTCAGCCTCCCAAGTAGCTGGGACTACAGGCGCCTGCCACAACGCCCGGCTATTTTTCTGTTTTGCAGTTCGACCGAGGCCGGGTTTGAACCCACCACCTCTGGCATATGGGGCCGGCGCCCTACTCGCTGAGCTACAGGCGCCGCCCCCTGTTTGTTTATTTTTGAGACAGAGTTTCATTCTGTGTCCTCAATAGAGTGCAATGACATCACTGCTCACAGAAACCTCAAATTCTTGGGCTCAAGCAGTCTTCTTGCCTCAGTCTCACAAGTAGCTGGGACTATGGGCATCTGCCACAATGCCTGTTTAGGTTTTATACTTTTGCTTTTTTTTTTTTTTTTTGCAGTTTTGGCCTGGGCCAGGCTTGAACCCGCCACCTCCGGTATATGGGGCCAGCGCTGTACTCCTTTAGCCACAGACTCTGCCCGCAGTTTTTTTTTTTGTCTGGGGCTGGGTTTGAACCCACCACCTCCGGTATGTAGGGCCGGCACCCGAGCCAACCTAGGTTTTATATTTTTAGTAGAGATGGGCTGGTCTCGAACTGAGCTCAAGCAATCTACCTGCCTCTGCCTCCCAGAGTGCTAGGATAATAGAGATGAGCCACCATGCCCAGCCTTCCTTCACTTTTTTTTTTTTTTTTTTTTTTTGAGACAGAGCCGCAAGCTGTCATCCTGGGTAGAGTGCTGTCACATCACAGCTCACAGCAGCCGCCAACTTCTGGGCTCAAGCTATTCTCCTGTCTCCACCTCCCAAGTAGCTGGGACTACAGGCGCCCACCAGAACGCCTGGCTATTTTTTTTTTTTTTTTTGAGACAGAGATTCAAGCTGTCACCCAGGATAGAGTGCCATGGCATCACAGCTCACAGCAACCTTCAATTCCTGGGCTCAAGCGAGTCTCTTGCCTCTGCCTCACAAGTAGCTGGGACTACAGGCACCCGCCACAACACTCGGCCATTTTTTGGTTGCAGCCGTCATTGTTTGGCAGGCCCGGGCTGGATTCGAACCCGCCAGTGCAGGTGTATGTGGCTGGCGCCTTAGTCTATTGAGCCACAGGCGCCGAGCCCTATTTTTTTTGTTGTAGCCATCATTGTTTGGCAGGCCCAGGCTGGATTTGAACCCACCAGCTCGTGTGTATGTGGCTGGCACCTTAGCCGCTTGAGCCACAGGGGCTGAGCCACTTTCCTTCACATTTTTTTTTTTTTTTTTTGAGACAGAGCCTCAAGCTGTCACCCTGGATAGAGTGCTTTGGCATCACAGCTCACAGCAACCTCCAATTCCTGGGCTCAAGTGAGTCTCTTGCCTCCGCCTCCCAAGTAGCTGGGACTACAGGCGTCCACCACAACGCCCGGCCAATTTTGGGTTGCAGCCATCATTGTTGTTTGGCGGCCCGGGCTGGATTCGAACCCGCCAGCTCGGGTGAAAGTTGCTGGCACCTTAGCCCGCTGAACCACAGGTGCCGAGCCTTTCCTTCACATTGTTAAAGTTATTGTTTCATTGTCATCTTGTTTTCGGCTTTGCCGTTGAGAATTCTATGCAATTGTTAATCCCAATCCTTTGTGACCTGTCTGCATATGTGTATATGTATATATTTTTCCTCTCTGTTAACTGTTAGAATCTATACTTTGACCTCAGTGTTTTGACATTTAAAATGATTTATAGACAGACTGGGCTGATGTTCTAACCACTGAGCAACAAAAAAATGATTATAGACCTGTAGGTCAGTGGTTAGAGCATCGGCCACATCTTTGGGGCTGGTGGGTTCAAACCTGGCCCAGGCCTGCTAAACAAACAAACGAAAAGACAGCCAGGCTTTGTGACAGGCTCCTATAGTCTCAGCTACTTGGGAGGCTGAGGCAAGAGAATTGCATGAGCCCGAGAGTTGTGAGCTATGACACCACTGCACTCTACTGAGGATGACAAAGTGAGACTCTGTCTCAATGAAAAAAAAAAAAAAGAGAGATTTATGGTATAGTGGTATGCCTCTGTAGTTCCCAGCTATTCCAGAGTCTGAGGCAGCAGGATTGTTTGAGTCTAGGAGTTTTAATTCCGGCCTCGGCAACAGAGAAGAGACCTTGTCTAAAATACGATAAGAAAAATAAAGTAAAAGAAATAAAATATAAACAATACATGAAGAAAAGTGAAAGTATGGGTCTGTTTTCGTCCATTAGCTCGAGTATTCAGTGGTCTCCTTATATCTGGAAATATAAGAACTTTTATTCTGGGGAAATTTTCTTGAAATATTTTGCTGCGGGCTCAGTGCCTGTAAAAAAAAAAGAAAGAAATATTTTGCTGCTTATCCTTTGTAGACTTCTAAAACACCTGTGATTATTATTTATGTATGAACCTTTTTTATTTTATTACTTTTTTTTTTAGAGACAGTGTTTTGCTCTGTTGCCTAGGCTAGAGCACAGTGGCTCCTGGGTTTAAGCAATCTTTCCATCTCAACTGGGACTATGGGATATGCCACCATACTTGGATGATCGCCTTACCCCCTTGATTTATCATGGGTCTCTACCATTGCTGTGATGTTGCCCAGGCTGGTCTCAAAATCCCAGTCTCAGGCAATCCTTCCACCTGGGATTTCCAGAGTGCCAAGATTAATAGGTAAGAGCCATTACTCCTGGCCTGGTTTTGTTTTGTTTTGGTTTTGAGACAGAGTGTTACTCTGTCACCTCCGTAGAGTGTCATGGCATCACGGCTTCACAGCTCACAGGAACCTCAAACTCGTGGGCTTAAGTGATTCTCATGCCTCAGCCTCCCAAATAGCTGGGACTATAGGCGCCCGCCATAGCACCTGGCTATTTTTTTCTTGTAGTTGTCATTATTGTTTAGTAGGCCAGGCCAGATTCGAACCCGCCAGCCTTGTTGTATGTTGCCAGCTCCCTAACTACTGAGCTATGGGCACCAAGCAATGGCCTGTCTTCTAATTTCTTACATATTTTCTACTTTTTTTCCTACTTCTACATTTTCTTAACTTTTATTTCCCAACCTTTGTATTTGGATGTTAAGAATGTTTTCACTATCATGTTTTAAATTCCAAGGGCTATTTTTGAGCCTCTTAGTGTTTCTTATGATAGTGTTCTATTCTTATTTCATAGATATAATAATTTCTCTTATCTTTGTGGTTATAATAATTTTGTTTTAGGCTTTTTCTCTCTGAATAATTTATTTCTACCAGCCTGCTTATTTTCTCTGTGCATATTCCCACATTGAAAGTTTCCTCAGATGCGTATTCGTCCTTGACTTTTTGCTTAAGTTTGTCAGTTTCTCCAGAGAAGAGTTTTCCTGTCTGGAAAGAAAGGACCTGATTGCCGGTCTTCTGAGTTAGAACAGAGTTTGAAACTCTCCATTCAGCATTCCATCCCAGTTTTCAGTTGTGTTAGGTATCCCACGTTCCAGAACACAAGCCATGGGACAAAACCCACCCCACTCTGTCAGGATATGGATGAACAGTTGCCAATACCATTAGGAGAGAAGAAACAGCATCTGGGGATCTGTTTTCTAACCACTTCCCCTTGGTCTTCACTGGTTGGGTTCCCAGCTTTCCCTGCTGCTGTCTTGGAAGTTGGCTTTCGTGGATGTGCTAACTTAGTTGCTACTGTCCATTTATTCTTGTCTCCTGTTCTTCCTATTATTAATAATTAATGATTTTTTTAAAAACTCCCTTTGACTTATTTTTATGGGGTTTCAGTAGAGAGCAAAATGAAATGCTTATGTATAGACTACCATCTTCACTCAGAAGTAGCAATCTTTTTCTCAACCTGAGAGTTTTGTATTCTGCCAGGAACAGAATACCCTCTACAGAGCAGTCATGTATGTGAGCCTTCTCTGTGGTTGGTTAGCAGGATTGAGGGGTCACATGGGGACTCTGTTTTCATTGATTCTCAGGTCCCTGCTGCTGTTACCCCTGTTGAGGGATGTTTAAATCTCAAACAGTGCCTGGCACGTGGTAGCTATTCTAGGAAGATTGAAATAGATAAATGAACCTGTCCAAGTAGGCACACTGGAAAGAGGCCGAATGTAACAGTGAGCCCAGATTAGTGCTAACTCCAAAGTCAATGTTTTTAGCCACCTCTCTGGTAGCTAATATGGAAGATGTTTCTTGTTACTTCCAGACTGGGTACAGTGGCTCACACTTCTAATTCTAGCACTGTGGGAGGCCAACGCAGGTGGATTACCTGAGCTTAAGAGTTGGAGACCAGCCTGAGCAAGAGCGAGACCCTGTCTCTTAAAATAGCTGGATGTTATGATTGGCGCTATACTTGGGAGGCCAAGGCAAGGTGATCACTTGAGCCCAAGAGTTTGAGGTTGCTGTGAGCTATGATGGCATGGCATGCTACTGAGGGCAACAAAGTGAGACTCTATCTCAAAAAAAAAAGAAAAAAAGATGTCTACTTCCTTGGAGTCCTTTAGAAATAGTGCTACTATAGGCTTTTTTTGAACTCACTGCAAAGTACTGGTAAGCAGTATTTTCCCAGTACTGCTTACCAGCAGGGGTCACTTTCACTGTGTGGATTGAAGGCCGTGGCCCAGGAGCCAGTTTCTCAAAATAGAGCATAGGACATTTACCAAGAAATTCCAGAGGATGCAAAGATAACTAATTAGTGCTCCTGGGGAGCTTAGGTAAAGATGTCTTCAGCGGATGAGTGGAATTGTATGACTGGATCAGCTCTTGGATTATGTAGTAGGCATGTGTATACATGTGGAAATTCATGATAGTATGCCTGTTTTTTTTTTTCAACTTTACCCATTTTTTTTAAGGAATTTATTTATTTATTTTATTTTTTATTTATCTCTTTCTTTTTGTAGAGACAGAGTCTCACTTTATGGCCCTGGGTAGAGTGCCGTGGCATCACACAGCTCACAGCAACCTCCAACTCCTGGGCTTAGGCGATTCTCTTGCCTCAGCCTCCTGAGTAGCTGGCACTACAGGCACCCGTCACAACGCCCGGCCGTTTTTTTGTTTTGCGGTTTGGCCAGGGCCAGGTTTGAACCCACCACCTTTTGGTATATGGGGCCAGCGCCCTACTTGCTGAGCCACAGGTGCTGCCCAACTTTACCCAAATTTTCAAACACAGAAGTTGAAAGAAAAGTAGGTTCAACATTGTTAATATTTTGCCATTTTCCTTTATGTATTATTATTTTTCTTAATCATGGTAGTATGTTGCTGACATTGACACTTTACCCTAAGGTGTGTTTATGTTTATCTCTTAGCCTTTTTTTTTTTTGAGACAGAGCCTCAAGCTGTCACCCTGGATAGAGTGCAGTGGCATCACAGCTCATAGCAACCTCCAATTCCTGGGCTCAAGTGAGTCTCTTGCCTCCGCCTCCCAAGTAGCTGGGACTACAGGCACCCGCCACAACACCCGGCTATGTTTTGGTTGCAGCCGTCATTGTTGTTTGGCGGGCCCAGGGCTGGATTCGAACCTGCCAGCTCAGGTGTACGTGGCTGGCACCTTAGCCCGTTGAGCCACAGGCGCCGAGCCTATCTCTTAGCCTTTGTTAGGGCTTTTGCAGGCTTGGCCTGTGATGGGAGTATATGTCTGATGATTTCTGAGTTCCCTTTTGAATCATTCTTTCTTTGTCTAGACGAGTTACACCTGACTTCTATTGGGATGGCTGATCCATACTGGTTTCCTTATCGGAAGGTCACTGGGCCATACCCTTGTTCTGTCCCGAACATACTTTCAAAATTTTTTTAATATGGATAGCCTGAGAATTATCCAAATTTTAAGTTCTGCTTCTCTATCTCTCTGTCCTCTCTTTTTTTTCAGAGACCGAGTCTCACTTTGTCACCCTTGCATGGCATCACAGCTCACAGCACCCTACTCTTGGGCTTAGGCAATTCTCTTGCCTCAGCCTCCCAAGTAGCAGGGACTACAGGTGCCCACCATAACACCCGGTTACTTTTTGTTGCAATTTGGCTGGGGCTGGGTTCAAACCCAAAACCCTCAATATATGGGATGGCACCCTACTCACTGAGCCACAGGCCCCGCCCATCTCTCTCTTTTTTGAGACATGATCAAAGCTCATTGCAACCTCAAACTCCTGGGCTTACGCGATCCTCCTGTCTTTGCCTCTGGAATAGCTGGATCTACCTGGCTTATTTATTTATATTTTTTGAGACAGAGCCTCAAGCTGTCACACTGGATAGAGTGCTGTGGCATCACAGCTCACAGCAACCTCCAATTCCTGGGCTCAAGCAAGTCTCCTGCCTCCGCCTCCCAAGTATCTGCGACTTTAGGTGCCCGCCACAGTGCCCAGCCATTTTTTGGTTGCAGCCGTCATTGTTGTTTGGTGGGTCAGGGCTGGATTCGAACCCACCAGCTCAGGTGTATGTGGCTGGCTCCTTAGCCGCTTGAGCCACAGGCACTGAGCCTAATTTTTTTATTTTTAGTAGAGATAGAATATCACTCTCTTGCTTAGGCTCATCTTGAACTCCTGGCCTCAAAAAATCCTCCCGCCTCAGCCTCCTCAAGTGCTGGGATTATAGGTGTGAATGACTGCACTCAGCCTGCTTCTCTTTTGGTTAACAATTTCATCTTTAATTTTTGTCTTCTTGCATTTTAGTACAAGCACTCAAGAGAAGCCAAGTCATGCCTTCAGCACTTTGCTTAGAAATTTCCCCAGCTAAATATCCAGTTAACATTGCTCGCAAATTCTACCTTGCACAAAACACTAAAACATGAACATAATTTAACCAAGTTCTTTGCCACTTTATAACCTTTCTACCATTGTCCAATAACTTGTCGCTTGTTTCCTACTGAGATGTCATCAGAATGGCCTTTATTGTCCATATTTCTACCAATATTCTGTTCACGACTATTGTTGTTTGGCAGGTCCAGGCTGGATTCGAACCCACCAGCTCAGGTGTACGTGGCTGGCGCCTTAGCCCATTGAGCCAGGCGCCGAGCCTAGGATTTTAACCTAAATTTTTAGGGTATGCAAATTTTCAGACTATAGCAATTTATCTTCCCCAAATAAGGCTATTCTCTTTTCTGAACCAAAATTCTGCCATTATCACATCCAAGGAAATAGTTTTATAGTATTTTTTTTTTCAGACAGAGCCTCAAGCTGTCACCCTGGGTAGGGTGCCATGGCATCACAGCTCACAGCAACCTCCAGCTCCTGGGCTTAAGTGATCCTCCTGCCTCAGCCTCCCAAGTAGCTGGAACTACAGGCGCCCCCCACACCCCGCTATTTTTTGGTTGTAGTTGTCATTGTTGTTTGGCAGGCCCCGGCTGGCTTTGAACCTGCAGCTCTGGTGTATGTGTCTGGTGCCTTAGCCGCTTGAGCTATCGGTACTGAGCCAGTATTTTTTAACATATGATTCTATGTTCAAATTTCCCTAATTGACCCAAGACTGCCTTCCAAAAAATAATTTTGGAACCCTGATCATTAAA
Organism: Arctocebus calabarensis; assembly: GCA_963573935.1. Lineage (NCBI taxonomy): Eukaryota > Metazoa > Chordata > Mammalia > Primates > Lorisidae > Arctocebus > Arctocebus calabarensis. The sequence continues at coordinate 3,698 of CAUYON010159346.1, read as the reverse complement.
GATTTATACATTTTAGGGCCAGGTGTGGTGGTGCATGCCTGTAATCCCAGCACTCTGGGAGGCCGAGACAGGGGGATCACCTGAGCTCACAAGTTCAAGACCAACCCTCACTTTATCGCTGTTAGCAGAATGCCTTGGCATCACAGCTCACAGCAACCTCCAACTCTTGGGCTTAGGCGATTCTCTTGCCTCAGCCTCCTGAGTAGCTGAGTCTACAGGCGCCCCGCCACAACGCCTGGCTATTTTTTGTTGCAGTTTGGCCCGGGCCAGGTTTTAACCTGCCACCCTCAGTATATGGGGCCAGCACTCTGTTCACTGAGCCACAGGCACCACCCAAGATTACCTATCTTTACTTCTCATTTTCTGATTTTGGAGGGGGGGGGATGTCCAAATTATCCATTCTTCTTAAACTCCCCAACTTATGGTTAAGTTAGCCTGGTACTGATCCATGGAACCTATGTTTGGAAACTACTGATTTAGTCTGTCACCTTCATAGTGCAGGTTCAGCCAGCTAGAGAATGTCAGAGCCAGGACTAGAAACAGGACTTTCGTGTTCCTATTTGTACCTTTTGTCAAGCAATACACACCATGTAATTGCTGTGCAATATAATGTGCAGTTATTAAAATAAACAAACAGAAATCCCCAGAGAAGCATTTAAGTTAATCCTGCCAGGGGAAGGTAATGATTGATGTGAGGCTCTTGCCTCAGCCTCCCGAGTAGCTAGGACAACAGACACCCACCAGTGTCCCAAAGTTTGAATTGGAATATTGACTGTAGACGAGTAATGAAAAGGGCATTCCAAGGAGAGGGAGCAGTGCATGTGTGTGTAAGATATGTATGTATATGTAAAACATTTAGCAATTTACCTCATAAACAATAGGTGTTCAACATGTATTGGCTACCTTCTCCTATCTTTGATGGCTGGAGTAGAGTATGTCAAAGTAGTGGGAGGTAAGAAACCTGTATTAGGGCTCGGGCAGTGGTTCATGCCCTGTAATCCCAGCACTCTGGACTGCCGAGGCAGGTAGATTGCTTGAGCTCAGTAGTTCTAGACCAGCCTAAGCAAGAGCAAGACCCCTGTTTCTACTAAAATAGAAAACTAGGCTCAGCGCCTGTGGCTCAACGGGCTAGGGCGCCAGCCACGTACACCTGAGCTGGCGAGTTCGAATCCAGCCCAGGCCTGCCAAACAACAATGACAGCTGCAACCAAAAAATGGCTGGGCATTGTGGCGGGCACCTGTAGTCCCAGCTACTTGGGAGGCGGAGTCAAGAGACTTGCTTGAGCCCAGGAATTGGAGGTTGCTGTGAGCTGGGATGCCACAGCACTCTACCCAGGATGACAGCTTGAGGCTCTGTCTCAAAAAAAAAAAAATAAATAAAAATAAAATAAAATAGAAAATTAGTCAGGCATTATGGTGGTTGCCTGTAGTCCCAGCTACTGGGGAGGCTGAGGCAAAGGGATTACTTGAGCTGAAGAGTTTCAGGTTGCTGTGAGCTATGGTGTCACAGCACTCTACCCAGGGTGACAGTGAGACTTTGTCTCAAAAAAAAAAAAAGCTCTATTACAGCAAAACTGCATACAGTTGAACCTTTCGGATCTGCGGGGTCTATATCAGAGGAGTCAACTAGTTTCAGGTTGAAATATTTCAAAAAGCTCAAACCAGCTTGGTGCCTATAGCTCTGTGGTTATGGCCCCGGCCACATACCCTGGGGCAGGGGGATTCGAACCTGGCCTGGGCCTGCTAAACAACATTGACAACAACAACAACAAAAATAACCTGGCATTGTGGCCGTCGCCTGTATCCCAGCTACTTGGGGGGCTGAGGCAAGAGAATGTCTTTTTTTTTTTTTGTAGAGACAGAGGTTTACTTTATCATGCTGGGTAGAGTGCCACAGTGTCCCAACTCACAGCAACCTCCAACTCCTGGGCTAAGGCGATTCTCTTGCTTCAGTCTCCCAAGTAGCTGGGACTACAGGCATCTGCCACAACGCCTGGCTATTTTTTTGTTGCAATTTAGCTGGGGCTGGGTTTGAACCTGCCACCATCCGTACATGGGGCTGGCGCCCTACCTACTGAGCCATAGGCGCAGCCCAAGAGTTTGTGATTGCTGTGAGCTGTGACAGTACAGCACTCTACTGAGGGTGACTTAGTGAGACTCTGTCTCAAAAAAAGAAAACTCAAACCAATAAATAACAATACAATAATAAAAAATAACACAAAGAAGGTAGTATAACAACTGTTTACATAGTATTTATATCATATTAGGTATTGCATGTAATCCAGAGATGACTTAACATATACAAGAGGGTATGTGTAGGTTATATGCAAATACTATGCCATTTTATGTAAGGGACTTAAGCATCTGCAGATTCTGGTCTCCTGGGATGGGAGTTGGTAGGAGGGGAGGCTGATATGTTTCCTAGAGCTGAGGGACAGCTGTACTATGTATGTTGGACTTTTATTTTATAGGCTTTTGGAACTTTTTGAATGAATGGCATAATCCAATAGGAGATTAAGGGAGCAAATTTGGCCCCTTATGGACTTGATAAACAGGGAATATGATTTTAAGACAATATGTTTGCAAGAGTGAGACTCCGTCTCTAAAAGTAGGTGTGTGGCACTCTTGCTCAGGCTGGTCTCCAACTCCTAAGCTCAAGAAATCTAAAGCTCAATCCCTGCCTCGGCCTCCCCGAGTGCTAGGAATTCAGATGTGAGCCACTATGCCTGGCTGGTACACTTTTTTGGGGAGGAGTTATGGGGGCAAGGTTTCGCTCTGTTGTCTTGGCTAGAGCTGTGGCATCATAGCTCATAGCAACCTCAAATTCAAGGGCTCAAGTGATTCTTTTACCTCAGTTTTTCATTTTTTAGTAGAGACAGGGTCTGACTCTTCCTCAGCCTGGTCACACCTGTAATCCTAGTACTCTGGAAGGCCAAGGCAGGGGGATCACTCGAGCTCAGGAGTTCAAGTCCAGCTCGAACAACAGTGAGAGCTGTCTCTACTAAAAATAGGAAAAACTAGCCAGGCATTGTGGCAGGTACCTATAGTCCCAACTACTTGGGAGGCTTTGGCAAGAGGATTGATTACTTAAGCCAAGAGCTTGAGGTTGCTGTGGACTATGGTGCCATGACACTATCCCCAGGGTGACAGAGTGAGACAAAAAACTCTGAGAAACAAAAAAAATTCCTTGAGATATAATATATTAAAATCTCCTGAGCTCAGGCAATCAACCTACGTCAGCCTCCAGAGTGCTAGGATTACAGATGTGAGCCACCATAAAATTCACCTGTTATTAGTGTACAGTTCAATGATTTTTAGCATGTTTACAGAGTAGCGCAGTCACCACCACATCTAATTTTAAAATCTTATGCCTTTTCATTGACATTTATCCTCCTCCCAGTCTCTAGGCAATACTTATCTACTTTCTGTCTATAATAGATTTGCCTATTTCAGGACATTTCAGGAATCACATAATACATGGTCTTTTGTTTTTCACTCAGCATGTCTTCCATCTTCCCTCTAGCAGCATCTGTTAGTACCCCGTTTTTAGTGTTCAATTTGTGTGATATTGTATGGATATACTTCATTTTATTTATCCATCTCTTGATGTATATTGGATTGCTTCCTTTCCTAGGCTATTAGTAATGCAGCTATAAACATTTATGTAGAAGTGTTTTTTGTTTTTTTTTTTTTTTTGA
>CAUYON010159344.1:0-10916 GCA_963573935.1 Arctocebus calabarensis | reverse complement strand
GCAGTGTCTCATGCCTGTAATCCCAGCTGTCTGGGAGGTCCAGGCAGATGGATTGCTTGAGCTCACAAGTTTGAGAACAGCCTGAGCACAAGCGAGACCCTATCTCTAAAAAACTAGCCAGGTGTTGTGGTGGGCGCCTGTGGTCCCAGCTACTTGGGAGGCTGAGGCAAGAGGATCACTTGAGCCCAAGAGTTTGAGGTTGCTGTGAGCTATGACACCATGGCACTCTACCAGGGGCAACAAAATGAGACCCTGTCAAAAAAAAAAAAAAAAAAGGAAAAAGATAAAGAAAAAGAATGAGCACAGCGGCATGGTACCCATTTGGGGCCAGTAAGAAAAGGGAAAAGATCTGCTGGAGGTTTCTGGGACAGAAACTCCCTCGAACTTACAATGCTTTGAAATAACACTTTGCTTTCTCAGCAATACCTTGTTCCATGAGGTCACACAGAGGAAGGCAGAGTATGAGAATTACAGAAAAACAGCCAAGCTCCTGATTGAACACGCCAGAGCACCCCTCCTCTCTACTTTCTGTTTCGTAATTCAGTATCTTTGTTGTTGATAAAAAAGTACAGTTACATTTTCTGTTTCTTGCTGCTCAAAACACCCTCTACAGTTCCATATTTGTAGCAGGAGTCACCAGCCTGTCGGTGAAAATCGAAGGTAAAGAAACTGATGAACTCACACATGCAGAGAACAACGAAAACACAAGTCCTTGGGGGATCCTGAGAACACATTGGTTGGCTGGCAGTTGACACTGCAGAGTAGCTGGAAGTGAGAACAAAGCCAGGGAGCAGGGTGCTATAGAAGATAAACAAGTGATCAAAATTGTCACATGCCACGAGAGAGGTCGAGTAAGCTACGGTGAGAGTTGAAAGTGATTGAACAATAAGGTGCTTGGGGGTCAGGAGGAAGTGGGCAGATCAGCAGCTCAGCTCTCTCACAAAAACTGCTAATGGAAATGACCTGCTGCTTCTGTTCAGACCCACACTGAGAGGTGTTGCTCAAGGGTGTATTTAACTTCAGGGAAGGTAAATGGGACAGTTTAGAACTATTATTATTATTACTTTTTTTTTTTTTTTTTGAGGCAGAGTCTCACTTTTTTGCCTTGGGTAGAGCGCTGAGGTGTCACAGCTCTCAGCAACCTCAAACTCTTGGACTCAAGTGATTCTTTTTTTTTTTTTTTTTTTGTGACTGGGGCTGGGTTTGAACCCGCCACCTCCGGTATGTGGGGCTGATGCCCTACTCCTTGAGCCACAGGCGCCGCCCTCAAGTGATTCTCTTACCTCAGCCTCCTAAATAGCTGGGACTATAGGCGCCTGCCACAACGCCCGGCTATCTTTAGAGAAGAGGTCTCGCTCTGGCTCAGGCTGGTCTGGAACTTGTGTGCTCAGGCAATCCATCCACCTTGGCCTCCTTGAGTGCTAGGATTACAGGTGTGAGCCACCGAGCCCGGTCTTAGAACTTTTATTTAGTTTCTAGGTATCAAATATGGCAAATACAATCTCATGTAATCATCAAACAAATCTGAGGTATCATGATGTATCATGATGAAGGTGAGAGCTTTCCTAAATAAAAAGATCTGTCAGACTCCAAAGACCATATTCTTTGACTATTTGGGTACCCAGGAGAGGTTTGTGTTACCTCCAGGACCAGCATATAGCTTGCTTTTTTTTTCTTTGAGGCAGAGTCTCACTTTGTTGCCCTGGGTAGAGTGCTGAGGGGTCACAGCTCACAGCAACTTCAAACTCTAGGGCTTAAGCAACTCTCTTGCCTCAGCCTCCCAAGCAGGACCCAAGCCTGGGACCCAGGCACCAGCCACAACATCTGGCTATTTTTGTTGTTGTTGTTATTGTTGCAGTTATCAGAGCTGTCTTAGCTGGCCCAGGCCGGATTCGAACCCGCCAGCCTCCCTGTATGTGGCTGGAGCCCTACCCACTGAGCTACGGGCACTGCCCTATAGCTTGCTTTTTAAAAGCTGATTAAGAATTCAAGATGGGTGGCTCGTTGCTCGTTCTCAGTGGTTAGGGTGCCATCCACATACACTGGGGCTGATGCGTTTGAACCCAGCCCAGGCCTGCTAAACAACAATGACAACCGCAACCAAAAAATAGCCAAGTATTGTGGCAGGCACCTGTAGTCCCAGGTACGTGGGAGGCTGAGGCAAGAGAATCACTGAAGCCCAAGGGTTTGAGGTTGCTGCGAGCTGTGACTCTACAGCACTCTACTGAGGGCGACATAGGAAGACTCCATCTCAAAAAAAAGAATTCAAAATGAGGATAGCAAAGTCTTAAACCGGCTTGTAGGACTGCACAGGTCACTCATGCACAAAGCTGGCCCTGGGTACACTCAACCTCGGAACGTCCCAGGAAAATCAGTTCCAATCACTAACTGTTCAGGAACTCTGTGTCAGAATAAAATTCATGCCAGTGGCCCAAGCCTACAATCTCAGCACTCTAAGGGCTCAGGTGGAGGAATGTGAGACCATCCTGAGCAAGAGCAAGACACCCATCTCTACTAAAAATAGAAAAATTAGGTGGGCATCTGAGCCCACACCTCGGTGCACACTTGTAGTCCCAGCTATTGGGGAGGTTGAGGCAGGAGGATCGCTTGAATCCAGCTGTTTGAGGTTGCAGTGACCTACGATGATGCCGTTGTAGTCTAGCCTGGAGTGACAGAGTGAGGTTCTGGGGCAAAAAAGAATTTTTTTTTTTTCAGAGACAAATACGAGCACCTAGAAACATTTTCATTAGTAGTTCAAGGTAATTGAGCGTTCAGAAATAGTGGCCCATCAAACCGAACGGGAAGAATTTATAGCTCAGATAAAATGGCAGATATTTGTGCCTCAGATATAGCAGTTAATTCAGATTGGATAAGAACAAAATGTTCCTGTCTTTTGGTAGAGAAAACAAGATGATCTTATTTTTGTGGCTTATCTGTGGAAACACAGCTTTCAGATTTCCTGTTTATCAAGACTTTTAGCGGGTTCCTGCCGGTCATGGCGTTATCTTAGACTGGAAGGATATTAGGAACGGAAGTGTTTTCTGGATTATCACAAGTGACTTGTGGCCCAGGCTAAATTTACAAAGTAAATTTTGTAATAGTTTGTGACTTAAGGGTAAGAGTAGGTTGTATAAGAATACTAGGCAAGGGCAGCGCCTGTGGCTCAAAGGAGTAGGGCGCCGGCCTCATATGCCAGAGGTGGAGGGTTCAGGCCCAGCCCTAGCCAAAAACTGCCAAAAAAAAAAAAAATAGGCAAAATTGCTTATTTTATGCTATTAATTTGTAATGTGATATATGAAATACATATGGACCCATATTATAAAAATATATATAAAATGATTTAATATATAATGTATACAGAGGGTGTCAAAAAGGTATACACATTTTAAGAAAGGAAAAAAACTCTCTCGCCTCTTCTCCTTCATGAGAGGGACCCACTTCCAACTCTCTTTAAAAGTGCTCTAAACTTTCTCTTTGCTCTTCCTAAATAAAATCTCTCTTGGCTCAGCACCTGTGGCTCAAGCGGCTAAGGCACCAACCACATACACCTGAGTTGGCGGGTTGAATCCACCCCAGGCCCGTCAAACGGCGCCTATTGTCCCAGCTACTTGAGAGGCCGAGGCAGGAGACTTGCTTGAGCTCAGGAGTGAGCTGTGATGCTATGGCACTCTACCTAGGGTGACAGCTTGAGGTTCTGTCTCAAAAAACAAAAACAAACAAAAAAAACAAAAACTCTCTCTGCTACCCTGAGACTTGTGTAAGTTACTTTTGCTCTCTATCCACACTGTGCCACTCCAGGTTTTTTGTTGTTGTTGTTTTGTTTTTGAGACAGAGCCTCAAGCTGTCACCCTGGGTAGAGTGCTGTGGCATCACAGCTCACAGCAACCTCCAACTCCTGGGCTCAAGTGATTTTCCTGCCTCTGTCTCCCAAGTAGCTGAGACTAAAGGCAGCTACCACAGCCCCCAGCTATATTTTGGTTGCAGCCATCTTTGTTGTTTGGCGGGCCTGGACTGGATTCGAATCTGCCAGCTCAGGTGTACGTGGCTGGCGCCTTAGCCACTTAAGCCACTGGCACCGAGCCGCCACTCCAGTTTTATTTCCAGCTTCTCTCTTCCCTTCTCTCCTTCATGAAACGGACCCACTTCCAACTCTGTTTGAAAGTGTTCTAAACTTTCTCTTTGTCCTTCCCAGATAAAATCTTTGTTACCTTGACAAAAAGGAAGAAGGAGGAGGAGGAGGAGAAAGGAAAAATCTGTATTAAATTTATAATACTCAGCTGGGTGCGGTGGCTCACACCTGTAATCCTGACACTCTAGAAGGCCAAGGTGTGGATTGCCTGAGATCAGGAGTTCAAGACCAGCTGGCACAAGGGAGACCCTGTCTCTACTAAAAATAGAAAAACTAGCCAGTGTTGTGATAGGTGCCTGTAGTCCCAGGTACTATGGAGGCTGAGGCAGGAGGATCACTTGACTCTAAGAGTTTGAGGTTGCTGTAAGTTATGATGCCACAGCACTCTAGCCAGAGCATAGAGTGAGACTCTTGTCTCAAAAAAAGAAAGAAAAAAAAAATTAGCAGTACTCAAGGCACGTTTGACTTCTGCAATTATAAGAGGTACTCAATGTGATTTGTATTCATCTGTTGTTATTGACATATATTGAGTATTACAAAAGTTCTTTCCTTTCTTAAAATGTGTGTCCACTTTTGGTGCCCTCTGTATATGCGTGTGTGCATCACACAAATGGAATGGAGCTAAGCTAGCTGAGCCCCTGCCATGTGTAGGTTCTTTTCAACCTGGCGTGTCCTTAACATGGCCTTTTGAGAAAATAACACATGCTTTTTTTTTTTTGTAGAGACAGAGTCTTACTTTTTCGCCCTTGGTAGAGTGCTGTGGCATCACAGCTCACAGCAACCTCCAACTCCTGGGCTCAGGCGATTCTCTTGCCTCAGCTTCCTGAGTAACTGGGACTACAGGTGCCCACCACAACGTCCGGCTATTTTTTTGTTGCAGTTTGGCCGGGGCCGGGTTTGAACCCACCACCCTGGGTATATGGGGCCGGGGCCCTACTCACTGAGCCACAGACGCGGCCCCACATGCTCTTTTATAACTCTTGTTACGCCATACTCCTAATTGCCCACTCTCATGGATTCTTACTAATTGTTGACATTTCCTGTTGGCTAGCAACACCTATTTTAATTTGTTTCTAGGCAATAGACCTGTGTCTTTCAAAATCTCAGGAGTTTGTGAGGCACCATGTATGACTCAGGATCTAAGCAGGTAACATGTGGGCCAATTCAAACAGGATAAGCAAGGAGATAAATAAAAGTGCTGTTTACAGAGATGTAGGCAGAGTTAGGGGAAAGCAAGGGTAGGGTGGTTCAATAGCAGAGGGCTGCAATAGCAGGAAGCCCTTACCCTTCCTAGTTCGGAAAGGACAAAGACAGGGGCAGTTTCCAAAACCTTGGGAAAGTGGCCACAGGTGGAGCCCCCTAAAAGAAGTTCTGTGACTTTTGGTTTGATAAGGGACCTGGCCAACCTGTAGCAACCCAGCAGGGAAGGAACTACAAGAATTCTCTAACGAGCATGTGGGGCACTGTGCCTAGGCAGGGCACAGTGGCTCAGGCCTTAGGAAACGTAGCACTCTTGGAGCCGAAGCAGGTGGATTGCTTGCGCTCAGGAGTTCGAGACCAGCACAAGCAAGAGTGAGACCTTGTCTCTAAAAATAGCTGGGCATTGTGGTGGGCGCCTGTAGTACAAGCTGCTTAAGAGGCTGAGGCAGGAGGATCACTTGAGTTATAATGCCACAGCACTCTACTGAGGGTAATAAAGTTGAGACTCTGTCTCAAAAATAAATAAATAAATTTGTTTTGGTGCCTGTGGCTCAACAGGCTAAGGCGCCAGCCATGTACATCTGAGCAGGTAGGTTCGAATCCAGTCTGGGCCCGCCAAACAACAATGACGGCTGCACCCAAAAAATGGCCAGGCATTGTGGCATGTAACTGTGGTCCCAGCTACTTGGGAGGTGGAGGCAGGAGACTCGCTTGAGCCCAGGAATTGGAGGTTGCTGTGAGCTGTGATGTCACGGCACTCTCTCCAGGGTGACAGCTTGGGGCTCTGTCTCAAAAACAAACAAACAACAACAAAAACAAAAACAAAGACTCGACACCTGTAGCTCAAGTGGCTAGGGTGCTAGCCACAAACACCGGAGCTGGCAGGTTCAAATCCAGCCCAGGCCTGCCAAACAACAATCACTAGTACAACCAAAAAATAGCCAGGCATTATGGCTGGCGCCTATAGTCCCAGCTGCTTGAGAGGCTGAGGCGAGAGAATTGCTTAAGCCCAGGAGTTGGAGGTTGCTGTGTGTTGTGACACCACAGCACTCTACTCAGGGCAACAGCTTGAGACTTTGTCTCAAAAAAAAAAAAAAAAAAAAAACTAAGTGCAAATGCCTGGAGACAAAACAAACTTGGTATGAATCACATGAACTGTTGACTCACCGGGTCATGATTCATTGCTCAGGTTGGGTGTAGACTGCAATGCCCTTGTAGCACATGGCCACCTAACACCTGCACTTTCATAGTGGACCTTTAATCATTGTTCATCTGTCGACAAAGAATACAGAACTTAATTGCAGAACTTTCAATGAAAGATAGAAAAAATAACCTATGTTTTCAGTTGAGATATTTCCTATTGATTTTTTTCCCCCCAGGAATGCAGAGTTTTCCTAGACTTCCAGACAATCAGTGTGTGCAGCCTCTAACAGACCTGCAGCTGGGATTAGGTGGGACCCTGCCTCATCTGAAGGGCTTCTTCTAGACTTACACGATTCTCCTTTTGTGTGACATCTGGCATACTATTTAGGCTGGTAATTTTCCATCTGATGTGAGCTTTAACAAAAGATGTTACACAAGTTAGTTTTTTCCTTCCCCTTTGTGGTTGAGGTTATTTTTTTTTTTTCTGGTCTTGCACAAGAAAGAAAAGAAAGAAAGAAAGTCTGTAAGAAAGTGCTTTTTCAAGCCACAACTTTGCAGCTGTGCCTTTCAGCTTCTTGCGGAGAAATAGTGGTACAAGTGAGCACCTGCCAAGAACTGTCACTTGTCCAAAGTTGTGCAAAAGAGGGAGTGCAATTCTATTTCATACATATAATGAAGGAACAAAAGAAAGCTGACGTTGCTAATGCTTCAAGAAGAAAGAGATAAAGATAGAGATTTAGGTAAGAACTAGACCATGTAGGGCCTTGAAGATTATAGAGATTTGTATTTTACTGCTATGTGGGATCAGGAGATATTGGAGGGCTTTAAACAAGGACAGAACAGAATCTGATATGCATTTTTAATAAATTGATTTGGGGAAAATATTTATAATGCAAATAACTAAAGAGGATGGGTATCTAGAATTTAAGAAGTACCCCTACAGGCTCGGCCCCTGTGGCTCAAGTGGCTAAGGCACCAGCCACATACACCTGAGTTGGTGGGTTTGAATCCAGCCTGGGCTGGCTATAGGTTAAAGACGGCTGCAACCAAAAAGTAGCCAGGTGTTGTGGCGGGCTCCTGTAGTCCCAGCTACTTGGAGGCAGAGGCAGGAGGATCACTCGAGCCCAGGAGTTGGAGGTTGCTGTGAGCTGATGCCATGGCACTCTGTCCAGGGTGACTGCTTGAGGCTCTGTCTCAAAAGAAGAAAAAAATGTACTCCTACAAATCCATCTGATAAAGGACAAACAACACAATTGGAAAATTAGCAAACTAATTTGAGCAGGCACTTTCCCAAAGAGAAAATCCAAATAGTCAATAGACACATGAAAAATGTTCTATATCATTAGTCAACCAGGGAAATAGATGCTAAAACCACATGTTAAAAACTGCATAAATGCCAGGCACTCTGCCATATGTTTGTAGTCCCAGCTACTCTGGAGGCCGGGGCAGGAGTATAGCTTGAGCCATGAGTTCCAGGCTGCAGTGACCTAGGATGGCGCCTGTGAACAGCTACTGTACTCCTGCCTGGGTAGCATAGCAAGACTTCGTCTCTAAAAGAAAAGTAGAAGTGGAAAAAAAAAATCTGACAATACCAGGGAACCTTGACGATTGCATGGAAACTCACTTTCTTGTGTTAAATTGGTTATAACCATTTTCAAGTTTATCAAATAGTCCAATATCTACATTCTTCTAGATATGTAGCTTAGAGAAATCTTACACATATTTATCAGAAGGCATGTATCAGAATGCTTATTGTGGCATTGCCAATAACCAAAAACATCCTAACTATTGTAATAAATCATGGTATCAATTATGATAAGATGTTATACAATTCTACACAAAACGACAGCTATATGCTCAGGATAGGTGAAGTTCACAAATATTATATTGAGCAATAAAGCAAGTGACCTTTATAGACAGCACCGGGGCAAGTGAGAGCTGGACGGGCACTGGGCGACTCTGCACCCCGCTGAGGAAAAATAACTAAACACGGGCCAAGGAGATCCTAAGAAGCCGAGAGGCAAAATGTCAGCATGTGCATTCTCTGTGCGAACTTGTCGGGAGGAGCACAAGAAGCACTCAGATGCTTCAGTTAACTTCTCAGAGTTTTCTAAGAAGTGCTCAGAGAGGTGGAGACCAGGTCTGCTAAAGAGAAGGGAAAATTTGAAGGCAAAGGCAGACAAGGCCCGTTATGAAAGAGAAATGAAAACCTATATCCCTCCTAAAGAGGAAACAAAAAAGAAGTTCAAGGATCCCAATGCACCCAAGAGGCCTCCTTCGGCCTTTTTCTTGTTCTGTTCTGAGTATCGCCCAAAAATCAAAGGAGAACATCCCAGCCTGTGCATTGGTGATGTTGCAAAGAAGCTGGGAGAGATGTGGAGTGACACTGCTGCGGAGGACAAGGAGCCTCATGAAAAGAGGCTGCAAAGCTGGAGGAAAAATACGAAAAGGATATTGCTGCAGACTGAGCTAGAGGAAAGCCTGATGCAGCGAAAAAGGGAGTCATCAAGGCTGAAAAAAGCAAGAAAAAGAAGGAAGAGGAGGAAGATGAAGAGGATGAAGAGGATGATGATGATGCTAATGATGAATAAGTTGGTTCTAGCGCAGCTTTTTTTTCTTGTCTACAAAGCATTTAACCCCCCCGTACATAACTCACTCCTTTTAAAGAAAAACATTGAACTGTAAGGCTGTGTAAGATTTGCTTTTAAACTGTACAGTGTCTTTTTTTGTATAGTTAACACACTACCAAATGTGTCTTAGATAGCCCTGTCCCGGTGGTATTTTCAATAGCCACTAACCTTGCCTGGTACAGTATGGGGGTTGTACATTGGCCTGCAAATTTAAAGCAGGTTCTTGTTGGTGCGCAGCACAAATTAGTTCTATATGAAGATGGTAGTTTTTTCATCTTCAGTTGTCTCTGATGCAGCTTACACGAAATAATTGTTGCTCTGTTAACTGAATGCCACTCTGTCATTGCAAAAAAAAAGGTTGCAGCTGTTTTGTTGACATTCTGAACGCTTCTAAGTAAATACAATTTTTTAAATTAAAAACAACAACAAAAATGCAAGTGACAAAAAAATATGCAGCAAGATTCCATTTATATAACTTCCAGATGGATAAAACTAAAGTATTTTGTTTAGAGATGTGATAAACACTCACTCAATAAAACTAAAGCAAGAGCCAGATGTGGTGGCTCACACCTGTAATCTCAGCACTCTGGGAGGCTGAGGCATGTGGTTTGTCTGAGCTCACAGGTTTGAGACCAGCCTGAGCCAGAGCAAGACCCTGTCTCTAAAAGTAGCTGGGCGTTGTGGCGGGCGCCTGTAGTCTCAACTACCTGGGAGGCTGAGGCAAGAGAATCACTTTAGTCCAAGTCTGCAGTTGCTGTGAGCTATGATACCATAGCACTCTACTGGAAGCAACAAAGTGAAGCTCTGTCTCAAAATACATACATACATACATACAAGAGAATGAATCTCTCTCTCTCTCTCTCTCTCTCACACACACACACACACACACACACACACACACACAGAGCTGTGGTTATCTCTACAGAAAGGGAGATAGGAGCAGAAAGAGGCCTTATGTTGTCCTGAGGCACTAAAGTTTTGGTTTTTTTTGAGACAGAGCCTCAAGCTGTCACCCTGGATAGAGTGCGGTAGTATCACAGCTCACAGCAACCTCCACTTCCTGGACTCAAGCTCATCTCTTGCCTCTGCCTCCCAAGCAGCTGGGACTACAAGTGCCCGCCACAACGCCCGGCCATTTTTTTCTTTTGGTTGCAGCCGTCAATGTTGCCCGGGCTGGATTCGAACCTGCCAGCTCAGGTGTATGTGGCTGGTGCCTTAGCCCGTTGAACCACAGGTGCCGAGCCAGCACTAAAGTTTCGATTTTGGTGACATCCAACTTATCTATTTTTTCCACCATGTTGCTTCTGCTTTTGGTGTCATACTTAAGAAATCTTTGCTTAACCTGAGAGGACAGGAGTGACTCCATTTTGTAACCTGCCGCCATCTTAGATCCTCTAGCTGCCCCAAGTTCCTGGAAAAACTCCAAACACTTGCACCCTAACCCCAGCCAATTAGATCTCAGCAAGAAAGTCCCCCAAACCCCAGTTAACCACCCGGCCCGACTTAGCCAATAGAGCAACATAAGAAATAGGTCAACCGGCTCGGCGCCTGTGGTTTAGCGGGCTAAGGCGCCAGCCACGTACACTTGAGCTGGCCGGTTTGAATCCAGCCCGGGCTCGCCAAACAACAATGACGGTTGCACCCAAAACATGGCCGTGCAGGAACACACCTATGGTGCATCTTAGCAGGGTACTGGCGAAACTTATTAAAGGTAGAGTATTAATGTCTTTATATAGTGATCAAGGAAATGCCATGAAGGATATCTATAACAGTATGATCAAAATATTTCTGAATGTATATGAATCGTGCCCTGT
>CAUYON010159340.1:0-30494 GCA_963573935.1 Arctocebus calabarensis | reverse complement strand
AGTTCTGTGGTTTTACCTACAAAATGTCGGCCAGTGTATCTTACACATTTTTAAGATATACATTCCAAGCTCTTTTTTTTTTTTTTTTTTTTTTTGTAGAGACAGAGTCTCACTTTATTGTCCTTGGCAGAGTGCTGTGGTGTCACACAGTCCACAGCAACCTCCAACTCCTGGGCTTAGGCGATTCTCTTGCCTCAGCCTCCCGAGTAGCTGGGACTACAAGCTCCTGCCACAACGCCCGGCTATTTTTCCATTTTGCAGTTTGGCCGAGGCCGGGTTTGAACCTGCCATCTTCGGTATAAGGGGCCGGCGCTCTTATTTGATGAGCCACAGGCGCCACCTCATTCATAACATCTTATCAGTTCTGTTCTTCAGCTAACAGAGTGTAATGGTCATTGATTGTGTTTGAATAAACTTATTCATAGCTGTTACGTGGTTCTTTCTTTTACATTCAAATGAATAAAAGGACCCTTTAAAATAAAACTTTATGTAATTTTTAAAAAGTAAAAAAGATAACATAGCATAGGTTTGTAATTTAATTGGTAGAATTTTCCCCATTAGTGATGGATAATCTCTCCTTTACTAATAGTGTATCTCATAATTGAAGGTATCACAACATTGATGAAAATCCATCACTTTCTCTTTGCTTGGCCATTTAATAACTTCGTGCCTAACTTTTAGACTGCTTAGGTTGTACATCCTCCATCAGGCCTTCCCAAAGATTGAAGTTATTTTTTCCCATTTCTTGCTCAGACCTGGAATCGGCTGTTTCACCTGTGATGGCTTGCATTATATTTGATTTGGCACTGTGTGGCTTGCTGTCTTGTAAGATTCTCAAGAATCATGGAATGTAAGGGAGGAAAAGATGAGAGAGTCAATTTAGTGTAACTGTTTCATTTACAGACAAAGAAACTGAGACAGATGGAGTTGAAGTGTTAGCGGCAGGTCTGAGAGAGTGTGACCATCTACTGTAAGCCAGATGCCATCCCCAGCTCACACAAAATTCCTGCTTGACCTTACAAACCAGGTTAGTGTTCCCATATTTTTTGGAACAGTGTTTTTGCAAACTTGTATGGCCTTGAAGAAGGGATTCATTTCAGGTTCTAGCTGTTGTTCTGAAAACTTCTTTAGTTGAATTAAACTTTCAAAAGAAGGTAAAATGTCTTTAAAATTACAGGCAGGAGTGAAGTTTTCAAAGATGAACTCTGACCAGCCTTATTTCAGCTTGTCACTCTTCTCAGCCCCTAGGCCTTTTTTCCCTCCAAAATGAATGACAGAGATCCAGAACCACAGCAAATGAGCAAGGCAAGATCCTTGCCTGAGTGAAAACACTCTGCAGATATTCATAGACATTAGATTCTCCTGATGAGAAAATTACAGCATTGTAACTTGTTCAAGCATTATAGTCCAATCAATGTCTTCCATATCTTAGAAAAAAATAAAATAAGTTTGTTGAAGAATACGGAGTAGCAGCAAAGAGGAGTAATTACAATAAGTTTAAGTTGCATGGCAAAACATATTGGTAATAAAAAAATAAAACCCTAGAGAGAAAAAATGGATATCCATTTCCATTTGGGTAACTATTCTTATTTAGAAAGAATTCTTGAAGTGAAATACAATTTTCAAAGTAAAGTACTAAAAGGACAAAAGAAAGTGGTCCCTCCCCCTACCACACACGCACTTGACCAATTTCAATTAAAGGTTTATTCTTTGTCAGACTTAGGTCGTGTTTTGTATTGGACTGCCATATGCATGGAAATAGATGGACAGCTTTCATGGACACATTTCTGAGGAAACCTGACTTAAAACATTAAAATTTGATATTAAGGAAATATCTTACAGTAGGACTAATCTTATTCTTAGGGGATCATGGGCACAGTGCAAGTTTAGGTGGTCTTTCTCACTAACCAGAAAAGGATGCATCCAGGCTTTGAAATATGCTCAAGTAAAATAAGGTGAGTTAAAATGCAAATATAGATTGGCAAACAGTGGTTCACTTTGGGAGGCCAAGGCAAGAGGATTTCTTCATGTGAGGAGTTTGAGACTAACGTGAAAAGCACGAGAGTCTGTCTTTCCATAAAATTTAAAAAATTAGCCGAGTGCAATGGAACATGACTGTAATCCCAGCTACTGGGGAGGATGAGGCAGGAGGATCACTGGAGCCTAATAGATGGAGGTTGCAGTGAACGATGATTCACAGTGCCTCTGCACTCCACTGTGGCAGAGAGAGACTGTCTCTAAAACAATAACTTTTTTAAAAAATGTAATATGCCAGACAATTGTTAAAATTTTAAGCAAGCATCCACTATTAGTATCTCAAAGTAATTTCATTCATCATTTGCTTTTTTAGGTGGACAGATAAGTAATCAGAGCTTCTCAAAGATGCCCTCAATAAATAAGATCTCTGAAGAAGGAAGATAATCAAACATGAAGAGGCTAAGAGAAAATACATGAATGGACAGTATGCTTTAATACATCAGGCCATGAGCTGGACCAATGTGTAACAAAAGACAATCGCTGAGAGGGTTCATCACTTTATGTTCAGTTTTTCAAAGCATGAAATAGACAAGAAAAATGGGATATGTTTGAATTGGTGAGTGACGGCGTGTAATTTGAGGCAACTGTAACTGTGATGAAACAGGTAAGTTGGCAACAGAGATGGGTAAGTGGCAGACAGATGGGGAGAATGTGATTCTGTCTTTGGGATCCTGTAAATTCATGGCATTGACTAGTGGCTTCACTGAATTAATGTAGTTAACAAGAATGCTATTTTCTTCTCTCTTGAATAACACTTACTAACATACAGTTAAATCAAACATGGGCCTTTAAAAAAGATTTCTATAGTGTAACTGCTTCAAACCTGTGAATTAAAAAGTAAGTATTTGTCTATCAAATTAGACAGGTTGTCTTTTCTTCCTCTCTCTCTTTCTCTCTTTGTGTGTGAGTATATATATAATAAATAAAATATATGTATATGTAATATACATATATACACGCATATACATACACATATATTTTATATGTCTATATTTATTATTTCCTTTATTAATATATGTATATGTATATAGGAGATCTGACAATCAAATTTACAAACTCATCCTAGAAAAGATGCTATACACCTCATTGGTGGAAGCTTAGCTCCTATACCAGAACCTAGTCTACCTTTCAAAGCAACTTTGGAACTCTTTTTCTTGAATGACCATCAGAACTGTCATCCTATGAGATCTGACTATCAAGTTTGGAAACTTGCCACTGTGCACTTATATAGGCAGCACTGTACAAACAACTTGCTAAGGTTTCATGATCTTGGTATATCAGCGTTTCACAGTGTTTCATGTTCATGTGTAGGGTTGTCTTGCTGAGTAGCATTCATTATTGTTGTGTGTTTTGTGTGCTATAATGATATTCAGCAATGAGGTATGTAGTACTTTTTCTAGGAAGTGTTCACAAACTTAATTGTTAGACCTCATAGATTATGTTTATCTTCTTTTTTTTTCTTCTATAAATATACATTATTCTGGTTTTTGTTGCTTAAAGCAGAATTCCTGAGACTGGGTAATTGATAAAGAAAAAGAATGAATTTATTATAGTTCTGAAGGCTGAGAGGATTAAAACTTAGGGGTCAGATCTGGTGAGGGGTTTCTTGCTATTGGGGACTCGGTAGAGTCCCAAGTTGGTGCAGGGCATTAAATGGTGAAGGGCCTGAGCATGGTAGCCCAGGTATCACTTCCTCTTATTTTTTGATAAAGAGACTAATTCCATTCCCATGATAATTCATTAATCCATTAACCAAACATTTTATTAATTAAGTAATCCATTCATGAGAGCAGAGCCCTCATAATCTAATCACTTCTTAAAGTTCCCACTTTTCAATACTGCCACATTGGTGATTAAGTTTCAGCATGAGTTTTGGGGAGGAAAAATGCTCAGATCATAACAATGTATATAATATATATAGCTAGAGAAAGTTACATATCTCAGTATGTTGGCAGATAACCATTTGACTCAGTATATGAGTTACAGATATTTTTCTTTTACAAACAAGAAAGTGAGCACCAATGAGCCATTTCATTCCTGAAATATTTGTGTCAAATACCTACTAGGGTTTAAGAAAAGACCTAAGTTTTATTTATCAAATACGTAGTCCAGTTGGCAAACAGATGTTTCCACTGGATTGTTTCCTTGAGGTGCAGAGCCAAAAAGCAGTATTTAATGTAATCAAGGAAGGTTACTCATCTGGGCTTGCTTCCATTAACCAGGACATCCTTGGGGGTAAAGATGGGACTAACCAACATTTACTCAGCACCTACTATGTTTCAGATATTATACCATGGAATTTACCTAATTTACTTCATTTAAGCCTTAAACGACACAAATAATATTATTGGAAGTACAGTAGAAACTCTGTAAGTTGACTACCTAAGGGACTATAAGAAATTGGTCAATGTGCAGAGGTAATCAACACAGGGATCTAGGACTACTGTACTGAAATGTACATATGGTGCATGTCTGGTCTATGAAAATTACTCAACTTAAGGAGGTGGTCATTGTAGGGAAGTGGTCAACTATGGAGGTTTTATCATATTTTTAAATTTTAAGTAATAAGCAGGCATCCAAGTTAACATTTGAATCTTTGAGCATTCAGAACTCCACATTCTTTCTATAATAGCACAATACTTCACTCATCCAGTGGCTTTGTAATATAACACACAGCTGTGTTTTAATTTCTTAAGTCCAGAAAAAGAGTCTCTCTCTCTCTTTTTTCCTTTTGCGGGTTTACCTGGGGTTTGGTTTGAACCTGCCAACCTCAGTATATGGAGCCGGCACTCTACTCCTTTGAGCCACAGGCACTGCCCCAAGAATCTCCCTTTTTATCAACAACTCCAGAGTGAAAACTGTGTTTCCAGTAGCAGCTCTCAAAGGCTTGATTTACTCTAACAATACTTCTAAAGTGCTACCAAATATACCTGCCTATGATACAAAGATAATAAGGGAATAGTATCTCCATTCTAAAGGGTTACAATGAGGTAAAGAAGTTTATAGAACCATGTGAATAGTTTGATGGAGTTAAAAGGATAAATAACTATGTGAAATAGAATCTAATGAAGAAGAAGGGCAGCATATGTTGGTAAGAGGAAATACATTTTTTGTTGATCTACATCATTCCTATCTCTGAAGATGGGTCTTCCAGAAACCATTCCTGATTCTACTCATAAGAAGAATGCAGAAGAAAAATTGTCTGTTCTGCCTACCTCATTTTAAGTAACTTCTATGAAAGGAGTAATTATAATACTTTATCTAGTTGGTCATAGTTGGACATGTATAGTAGATGATATGACCAGGTTGTTTTCTCATTCATTCTACACATCCCCATAAAGTAAGCTTATTTTAAATGCCCACTGTTAGTGAACTTAAGTGTCAGTCAGAATGTGGGCCACTGATAATCAGCATTGTCAGCTGGGAGCTTACTAGAAATGCATAACTTTGAGACGAGTCCCATATTTACTGATTCAAATTCATGATTTATCAAGTGACACATGGGTGCATTCAAGTTTAAGAAAACCCATCAGGCTTCACAATCCTCAATCTTTTCATGTTTACCTCTGGAACTAGGTGAAAGAGGCAATTTGGTATGCATTTTTCATGGAGGTCATTGAGTAAATATGTTCAAAAATGTCACCTCAGATTTAGGAATTGGGAGTAGGGTTTAAAAGATTACTTGACTTCCTTATGCATTATATTCCCACCTACTAGGAGGAGGTCCTGTGTTTCCCATTTAACTATTATTTTCTGCATTTATGCAGCTAATTTTTCATGATACCCAAGGAAGGGGGATTGGGCAGGCAGATTAGGGGAGCAATCTTTGTTACATTCATCATAGCTATTATCAATATAAAGAGGTTCACAACCAGAACAGAGAAAAAGTATATTCAATCAAAAATACCTAGAGAGACTTGGTAGAAGTGTCAATACTAGAAAGGCCTTAAATGTTCATGCATATAATTAGAAGAAAAGAAGACAGCCCAAGTAATGGGAATAATAGCAAAGATAGGGAAAGGAATAGTTGTAAAAAAAATATTTAGAGAAATATGACTAAACAATTTCTCTGATTTGAGTGTAAAACACAAAATAAAATTTAAAGGCATGAAAATAGAAGGAACTTTAGAATGATATTATGGAAGGATTTGTAATACAGAATGAGGAATTTTATTTGGTTCTTTAAGTCACAAGGAGCAAGGTAGTGATTTTACCAAAACAAGCTTTAAAAGAATTAATCTGGCTGAAATGACCGGAATGAATTAAGTGGAGGAGATGTTACAGGTCAGAATATCAAAATATCAAACAGGAAATGAAGATTTTGTTCTACAGCCTGTGTTTTCAATTAGCATGACAGGAGAGAACTAATGGAAAAAACACAATTTAAAATTATCGCTTAATCAGCTTTTGTGACTTTTTTGGTGTGTAAGTTAAACATTATATATACTTTATTATGTTTAATTCTTACACTCTATCAGTTAGTAATAATAGTAATGATAATCATGGTGAGGATAACTAAAAAATAAGATAATGCTTAATTTGTGCCAGACACCCTTCTAAGCACTTTAAATAACTCTCCAGACAACTTGATAAAAGATGAAAGAGTATAATACTC
Organism: Arctocebus calabarensis; assembly: GCA_963573935.1. Classification (NCBI taxonomy): domain Eukaryota; kingdom Metazoa; phylum Chordata; class Mammalia; order Primates; family Lorisidae; genus Arctocebus; species Arctocebus calabarensis. The sequence continues at coordinate 23,842 of CAUYON010159340.1, read as the reverse complement.
CCATTTTATGGTTAAGAAAGCTGAGCTATAGGAAGGTGAAAAGCAGTTTTGTTTCTATTGCTTAGATGAAGAAATAGATTCCCAATACATGAACTGATACACTTAAGATGAACTATTTGGCAAGTGATAACTCAAGAATTTGAATCCCAGTCTAACATCAAAACCTGTTCTCTTCCTTTAACATAAATAAAAATAATATTATCATATGAAAGCTATAAATTAGCTTCATATTAGGGTTGAGAATTTTTATTTTTATTTATGATTTTGAAATTATTCACAAATCATCTTCAGTGGGAAACTGCACATTGTATAATGTATGCATGTTCCTTTGATGACAAATATAGTATATCATTATATGCATTTCAAAGATACATAACTAGGAAATTAAAAGTAATCAGAAAATATAAAGTATAGCTTAGAAAATTACTAATTATCATTTTCTCATGAAAAGTCTTCTACTGATTTAAGTTTTGTTATGTATGAAAAATTGATGTGACAACAAAATACAAAATCATGGTTCACAAGAATATTGCTTGCCTAAAAAGTGAAAGAGAGATGGTTCTATGAAATGCACTGATTTATTATATGGGGAACTTTCTTTAGGCACTCATATAGAAGTTCTCCAAGAATATAATTAAAGAAAAATAAATCTTAATTTTTATTAAAAAGAAAAGAAGTGTATTTGCTGGCAGCATTTAACTCTATAAGAAAAGATAACTAAATCTTTCTATTTTAATAATTTTTGATCATTATATTTTGAAAATTTATGCAATATATCTGTTTCATCCATTTTTCTGTTTGCATAAGGGGAGAAAAAATCAGAATTATTTATCTTTCATAAAGATGAAAAAATACACTGCATATAGGATGGTATTATTTAATGTCATCTAAGTTTGAAATCAAAGCAAATGTAAATGAATTAAATAGATCCACCCCAAAGCAAGTTGTCATTGCTTGTATTCCTGGGAAACAGACTGGGAGATCAAGATTCGCCTCCAAGAGGGTTACTGAAGAATGGTTTCAGGAACAACATGGTTCAGTCATTAAGGGAAACAGGATCTGGTTGAACTGGAATATATTTCCCATGTCACTTGTTCAACTCTAAAGGAATCCTTAATTGGGAATCGCCATACCTGGATATCTTAAATTAAAACAAGATAGCCATACCTTTATAATGCTACTTGAGCAATCATTGAATGTGGGCTGTTTTGGAGAAGGATAATTTTTGGAGTTATCTCCATTCAGCTGAAGACACTGGGCATGGAGAGGAATCAGTAGTAAGTCATGAGCAGGTGACGTTCCCAGAAGTCTTGTCCTTGTCGGGATGTTGAGTGGAATGCAGAAACATTCACTGCAAGGTAATGTCAACATGTCCTAAGGGTAACACCTACATTTGTGCCAATTGTAATACACATTATTAAATTATATACAACCACATTTACTAAGAGCAAATGTACAAAAATTCAATATAACATGCTATTTGAGTTTGACTTTTAACAAAAATGGTATATTATAAGTATAAACTCCTGTTCTCAATTCATCTTTGATCCAAAGTGTAATGTTGTGGTTTATATAAGAAATTCTGTTTATACTAACGAAAAAAGTTCTGATTTTGTTACTGGGAATCTTAAGCTCTGAGTGTGTAAGCTTGAATACCAACTTAAGAGAATCACTTTAGCATAGTCTTGTTGAAAACATCTTGGTAAACTTTTACTAAATGAGCCTAATGTCTCATTGGAAATTTTCAAATGTGAACTAACACAATCTCTTTTTTATTTGGTTGGCATAATTACATTAGAAAAAAAATCCTCAAAAGGAGTACTTTATTATGCTGTGACATACTGAAAATATTTCTTAGAAAATAGAAACAGATTTTTGTTGTTGTTGTTGTTTAAATTTTATAGATGACTTGAAATCCAGTCTCATACAGAGTACATAGTAATGAATCGGGGTAATTATCTAAAATCTCACACAGATAATTGAAAATTGATTTTAATTTGATTAATTTTTGTTTTCTAACCTCATAAGGCCTACTCCACAAATACAATAGTAATATATTTTGTGTTTCCTTTGGAGTCAAAGTCTTATAAGCCTTTAAATCTACATGGTGAAAATTGATCATCTTTTAAATTATCATAAAAAATATATAACCATTAGCTTAGAACTAAATGTTAATTAATACTGAAAATAAGTGGAAACAACACTATATTTAACATATACTATAAAAGCAGTAAGATATTAATATTACTTATTACTTAGCATTTGGATTTTTAACATTGTTTTCACATAATATATATTTAATTATGGCAGGTATTATATATACTAAAATAGGAATACAATGTGAAAACGTTTAAATAAAAATATCTTACTACCTATATTTCTGTCCAATGAAGAAAAATGATTTTCATCTTTGAATTATGAATAAAAGCTTTTTTATTTGCTAAATAAGCTCTTCTTTTTCTAGGAAAATTTTACTATTTGGAGTATACCTCATAAAATTATTTCAGCTAGTGTTATCATGTATCTTTATATTTATTTCATTTTTTACATGTTAATTTTATTTTGGCTTCTTATTGAAATTTATGCTTAATTATGTGTAAGTGCCATATAGTGGGCACAGATGTACAGAAAAAGGGGCCAGGTGAAAATAAAACTGGAAGTCAAAGATGTCCTATAAATTAAGAGATTAAAGTCTCACAAAGGTAAAAAGCCTATTAGCATCAACATTTTGGTGAAATTATTAAAAAAGAAAAGTCAAAATCGGCAGGGTTCGGTAACTCAAACCTATAATCCCAGTACTGAGGATGGAGGCTGAGGTGGGTAGATTGCCTGAGCTCAGGAGTTCAAGACTAGCCTGAGCAAAAGCAAGATCATATCTCTATTAAAAAGAGAAAACTAGCCAGTTGTGGTGGAGGGTTTGTGTAGTCTTAACTTCGCCGGAGGCTGAGGCCAGAGGATTTCTTTAGTGGGAGAGTTTGAGGTTACTGTAAACTATGAAGACAGGGCACTCAACCCAGAGTGACCGAGTAAGACTCTCAAAAACAAACAAACACCTGTGAAAATCACTCCCTGGATTTTCAATCTGAATATCCATAATGCCTCCTTCCACAGTTTATGAATTGAGGTGGTAGAACAATCTCAGAGGGAGTCATGAAGAGAATGATAAAAGATACTGAGAAGATTAAGTTAGCAAATATAGGTGGTGTTTTCAAGAGGTTGATTGGATGGGAAAACTAGAGAGTATAGTGAATTTTTTTTCCTTATGTAATATCCATTTATACTCTCTGTATGATCACAAAATTCTACTTTTATTCAAGGCTTCTATGGCAGATAAAATTCTAAGAATGACCTCTCACCCTCACACTTGTAGAATTCCCTATCATTGACTGGGGAGGGAACCTGTGAATATAATGAATTATTCCTCCTTTTTGGTGATTATATTCTACTGTATAGTTGACCTGAACATGGAGAGATTATTGAAGTAGGCCTCATGTAATTACAAGAGTCCTTTAAAATCAAAGAGTTTTCTCCAGCTGGTGGCAGAAGAGGAAAGTCAGAGAGATTCAAAGTGTGACAAGGACTTGGGAATTCATTGCTGAGTTTAAGAGAGAGGGGGACTTACGAGAAAGAGTGAGAGACATTACCAGCTTACAGTTAGCAAGGACATGGGGACCCAAACCTATCATCACAAACAACTGGATTTTGAGATTTTGCCAACAACCTTAATGAGCAAGTATTCCACAGAGCCTCCAACTGAACTTGCATAAGACATGAGTCCAGCATGGCCAGAATAGAAAGAGTAGAGTCCTGCAGCCAAAAGGCCACACGTGGCCTTCTAGGTCTTTAAGTGCAACTTTTTTTTTTTTTTAATTAAATCATAGCTGTGTACAATAATCTAATCATGGGGTACAATGTGCTGATTTTATATACAATTTGAAATATTTTCATCAAACTGATTAACATAGCCTTTATGGAATTTTCTTAGTTATTGTGTTTGGACATTTATATTCTACATTTAGTAAGTTTCGCCTGTACCCTTCTAAGATGCACCACAGGTGTGGTCCCATCAATCACCCTTCCTCCACCCATACTCCCCCCTCCCCTCCCTTGCCCTTTTCCTCATATTCTTCTGCTGTAATTGGGTTATAGCTTTCATCTATAAATTAGTTCAATAGTAGGACTGACTACATTGGATATTTTCTCATCCATTCTTGAGATACTTTGCTAAGAAGAATATTTTCCAGCTCCATCCATGTAAACATATGTACACCATGGAATATAATGTATCCTTAAAGAAAGGTGGAGACTTTACCTCTTTCATGTTTACATGGATGGAGCTGGGAAATATTTTTCTAAGTGCAACTTTTTGACTGAATTCAATCTTTACAGAACAAATAATTTTATTAAAAGAGGTGCAGCAGAGAAAGATGATGCTTTTCTTGACTCCATTTGCTCTTAAAAAGGAATGATTTTGAAATTGGAAGGCTGCAGGTTGTGGCATTGTTTTAAACCACTGTATGGGTACGAATGTTATGTGGCAATAGAAAGTATGGATCAGCAATGTTTCTAGATGAAATGTCTAATCTTTGAATCTTTCACAATCATGCAAAAAAATACTGTTCACTTTTGATATGCAGGTAAATGTCTCACTGAGATACTTGGAAAGTTTCTTGCTTTCTTAATGTGGGTAACATCATGTTCCCCCTGACTTTTCATGGTTGGAATGAAAAAGAAGAAATGGATTGTATATGTGCCATCTTTCAATCATGAGTCAACAAACATGAGGACTGAAATACAACATATTAAGAGCTGAGGAATTAAAACTCCTTAGAGACTGGGCGAGTAAGGAAATATATGAAACTCAATATTAAGCTACAGCAAGTTGGTAGTTCAATGAATCACATTAAATACATAAATGACTATTGCAAGGGTGAAAGGAGACTTTGAAATTATGTAGTTTGCTTGTTGTGGCAAATTGAGGAAGGATATAAGAATTTTTATTGGCTAGTACAGGGAAAATAGTGATCATAGACTAAAATTAAGTTTGATCAAAAAGATTGAGAAACAGGCAACATAGGGAGACTTGTCTGCACAGAAGGTGAAAAAGTTCGATGATCATGATGGCAGGTACCTGTAGTCTTAGATATTGTATATACCAAGGCATGGCAGGAGGGTCACTTGAGGCCAGGAGTTCAAGTCTACGGTGGGCTATGATTGTAGCACTGTACTCCAGCCTGAGTGACACCCTGTCTCTTAAAGAAAATAGAATAAAACTATAATTTTAAAAATAAATAAAAAGGAATGTGAAAGAGAATAAACAGTGGTTACATTGAAAGGTCCATGCTTTGAAAATGAGCAAAAGAGGAATAACTATGCATCAGTAATTACTTGATAAAATAGAATTGATTAAGAAAAATTAAAAAGGAAAAAGTATCAGGCTTGAGAGCCATACATGTTTAGAGGCACTTTTAAAAAATATCAGCCATCTGTGCAGGATTTTTTTTTTTTTGCTTATTTTCTACAATGTTCTATAGTCAAAAATGATGGAAACAAACCTAAAACTTGGAAGATAAGTGTCCAATGAGAGTTATGTATTTATTTATTTTTCTTGGGGAACTCCGGGAGGAAACAAAGAAGTGATGGGATAATGTTCCTATTACAAGCACAGAAAAAAAAATTATCAAAGGTGAAGAAACAAAGACAATACAAAATACTCAGAGGAATTAAGGAATTTGAGCAATGTTACTCAAACTGCTGTGCACAAATATCTGCATGATTTTATTGGAGATGCATTTTTTTTTCTTTTCCAGAATAACATTTTACGATGTAATTCAGGTGCCAGTGTCTTTCCTTGAGAGTATTTTCATTAGTGTTCCCCCCAGTGGTGTCATGCATTAGCACCTCATTTCTTTTTAATTGATGAATACTAGTTGATTTCATGGACAGTTCACATTTTATTCATTCACTAGTTGGTTGTGGGCATTTAGGTTGTTTCCACTTTTTAGCTTTTATTAATAAAGCTGCTACAAACAGCAATGTACTGATTTTTGCAAGGTAATTTTCCTATTTCACTTAGATATACCTAGGAACAAACTTTCTGGAGCATATGGTAATTTTATGTTTAACATTTTGAGGAAATTGTGAACTTCCTAAAGTACCTATACAATTATACAGTCCCAAGATAAGGGTCCCATCATGGTCCAATTTATCTTTATTCCCACCAATACTTGTTATTATCAATCTTTTTGTTTATAATTATCCCAGTGGGGTGAAATCATATCCCATTACAGTTTTGATTTGCATTCCCCTAACAGTTAATAATGTTGCGTATCTTATTTTGGAGGAGCTACTCACAAGTATGCTTCTTGGCTGTTTGTACATTTTCTTTGAGAGAAGATCTCTTCCTAAATATTCCTGTTTTTAATTTATTTTTTCTTTTTATTATTGAAATAGAATTATTTATACATGCTGTATATAATTTCCTATTAGATATATGATTTTTAAATATACTCTCCAAGTCTGTGGAATATTTTTTCATATGATGGCATCATTTGCAGCATAAAAGTTTTATATTTTGATGAAGTTCATTTTATGTATTTGTAAGTTTGTTACCTCTTCTGTGGGTGTCATATGGTAGAAGACACCTTTTTTTCCTAAGAGTTTTATAGATTTAGGTTTTACATTTAAATTTATGATCCATTTTCAGTTAATTTTGTGTTTTGGAATAGAAAAGTACTACTTCAGTCTTCTGTTGTGCAAGATATTTAATTATAAGTTTGAGGGGTAGACATGGGGCCACCTGACAGAAAATCCCTGAGAGGACGATAAACTCAATGTTTTTTTACCACTGTCTTCAGATGAATTATATGCACATTGAAGTTTAAAAATGACTAGATTAGATATTTTCATTAATTGAAAAAAAGAAACAGACATAAAAATACCAAGTCAAGTGGGAGAGAAGGTATTAGGAAGGAGAGAAGGTAGTAGCTTTATTGAGCAAAAGTGTTTAGATATCTATTTTGTAACACGGAACACATCTTTATGATGACAAGGTTCAAGGTGTGGCCGGCAGAAGGGCTGGCTAAAGTTAAATGAAAATATAACTCACTAGAATTGAGGTCAAGAAAGAGTGAGACCTGGCTTTACTGTGCAAATGGACTCTAATGACCAAATGCACAGAAATCTTCTCGTAGTTTATAAAAGTTTAATTCAACACAAGAGATTGTGAAAGTCAAAGTAATGGTCTCTGATGTTTTGGGGCTATCTCAGCAGTAGGATATAAATGATATATATAATAAGGAAATCAAACATTACTTTTTATTTCATTTGCCAGCAATAGTAAGGTTTTAGCAAGTTCATGATAAGATCTATTAGCAATGTCACTGGAAGTTACTTACTTCTGCCCAGTGGGCTGTAATGAAAAACCACTTTTGATTACTACATCAACACTGGGCCATTGCCTTCAGGAAGGAAAATATTAGAAAACGAAATCCTGAAAAAAGAGGGTAAGGGATCAGAACTTTAAACTAGTCCTTCCCTTATCTTCTTGAGTTTTGAACCAACTGAAAACAAGAAAAGTAAATAAGTTATATGTAAATAAAATGTTCTATTTATTACTAATACAGTCAATATGAGCAATCTAGCCTATTTTTCAGGAAAGCAGGTGGTTGAAGTAGATACACATAGTCTGCTATGTCTAATGCAACAAAGTACCACGGGCAGAGTGGCTTAAATAAAAAAATTTTCATGCTCTCAGTTCTGGAGGTTGGAAAGTCCAAACTGAAAGTGCAAGTGAATTAGGTGTCTGGTGAAGACTCATCCCTTAGTTTGCAGGCAGCTGTCTTTTCACTGCACACTCCTGGGATCTTTCCTTGTTATGTACTCATGGAAAGAAAGAGAGAAAAAGATTGTTCTTTCTTTCTCTTCTTATAAGGGCACCTATCCCACCATTCAGACCTCCCTTCATGACCTAATTTTAAATCTATACTTCCCAAAGACCTCATTTTTCAAATAGCACCACACTGGAAACAAGGATCTTAACATAAGGATTTTGGAGGTGGAACACCATCATGAGCCTGTTGCCCAATCCCGAGAAATAATGTGCTCTGGCATCGGCAATGTCACTGCTTATCTAACCCTGTGGTTGAAAACAACCTATATAGCTTATTCTTGGCTTTGGGGGCCTACATTGAAATAAAAATAGAGAGAAAGAAGAAGGGCTATAGTTATTTAGTTACATTTCCAAGTTTATCCAACACATAAGAAGGGGAGAGAGAGAGAAAAAAAGAAAAATATTACACCATTAAAGATCCATTCTTAATAATAAAGGATAATCAGGACTGGAAATAACAATACCAGTCAATATATCACATTTTGGATTTTTTAAAATTACCAGTTTTAATCATTCGCCTTGTGTGAATCAAGACTGTAGGCAACTGTTTTGAGTAAAACATTACCCATCTAGTCAGGAAAATTCCATTTTGATCTTCACACGGTATACCTCCTAATGCCCACAAGAGGTGGCTGGAGGGCACTGTATTATTCTTAAAATATTATATGGTGCATTACCATATTTTGATCAACTACAAAATCATTTTTACCTGTGGTAAGTAGATTGATGGCTATGCAGAGATGCAAATGTCTTAATCCCAAAAATCTGTGAATGTGTTTTATTAAATGGTGCATTAGTTTCTTGTGGCTATGATAACAAAGTAAAATATCCTGTATGGCTTCACATAACAGTTTCAGAGGCTAAATCTCAAAATCCAAGCTTTTAGCAGGATCATGATTCCTCTGAGACTGAGTAGACTACTGCCTTGTCTCTTTCTAGCTTCTCAATCTCGTTATCAATACCTATTGTTCCTTAATTTCCAGCCGCCATCACCTCAACACCAGCCTTTCCCATTGCATATAGCTTATTTACTTTCTGTGTCCAAATTGCCCTTTTCTTATGAGGACATGTTTCCCTTTGGATTGAAGCCTATCATAATTACCTTACTTACCTTGATTTCATCTGCAATGATCCTATTTCCAAATAAGGTCATGTTCACATTAGTGGGGTTAGAACTTGAACATACCTTTCTGAGAGATATAATTTAACCCATAACACATGTCAAAGGGGAATTAAGATTGGAAATGGAAGGAAGATTTCTAATCAACTATCCTTAAAATAAGGAGATAATACTGGATTGGACCAAATATAATCATAGGGAATTAAAAGTGGAAGAGGAAGGCAGAAAGAAATCTCAGAGAGAAAGAGATGTCATGACCTGAGCAGAGAACTTGGGGGCAGCAAGGTGAGGAGCACGTGTCAGTGCCCCTGGCAATGCCATGCGTCCCCTCCCAGTGGCTTGATCCAAGGCGAGGACGAAGAAAATGCAAATTCAAGGGACAAAGTGAATGTTTAAGAATTAAGTGGGGTCAGGAGCCGACATGCCTTTCTTCGTGATGATCAATACACACTTTGTCCCAGGCTACCAACTCCATTTTTATCTCATATACCATTTCTTCAATCATAAATCTCATCAGGGAGAGGCAAATAATGATGATATGGTTTTTGCTATGCCTGCATTTTCCTAACTATTTCTTTAACTAACTATGTTATTTTCGATGAATTTACTTTTCACTTTTATTGTTTTAAGCTATTTACTGATAATCTTTAACAGAGAGTATGGAACCATGCAAACAATCTGAGAGCAGGATATCAGAGAAGACCCCAATTCAGCCACACACAAATCACACAAGTGACAATTCACACTCAAGAAGCTTGTTGCTCAGACAGATGGATGCTTCTGGTCATACCACGGTCACAGAAGAAATGAAATATTTTATCTTCTTATCTGGTCAGAAGCAAATCTTGCCTTCTTTAACAAAGTTTAAACATTCTGCATATCTAACTTTACAAAGCACCCACTCTTCACAGAGTGGGGCGCCCATGGGGCAACTCTTGTCTGGTTAGAGACCTCCCCACTGCGGGCTGCTGGGGGAAGGGCAAAATTTCAGCAGGACGCTTCTCAGTTTTAAAGGCACCAGGCCTCCAGCAGCAAATTGCACTGTGTTGTTCTGAATCCCCTTCTCTCCTGTTTCTGTTTTCCTTTGCCCATCCTCAGTGACCATTTCCTTAATTTAATTCCTATGCTGCTTATGACTTATACTTGCATATTGGTTTTAAGCTTATGAAATTATTATTACTAGCAATGCAAGCACATCAAGTTATGCCTTTTTCCTTAAGCACTTGCACTTGCACCCACAAGGACTCAGCCTGAATTTGCTGGCTTTGACAAAGAAATGACAACGTGCACCAACAAGTGGGGGTAAGTGGTAATCTAGAAGCTGGAATATGCCAGGAAATTGGATCTCCCTTAAAGTCTCCAGAAGGAATGTGACAGTATGAATATTTGACTGTTAGTCCCTTTCACAAGTCTTACCTCCAGAACTTAAAGATAAAGAATTCATGCCCTTTAAGCCACTGTGTGGCAATGTGGTACAGACACAGTAGGAAAACAGACTCACTGTGAGGATTTTAATAAATTATTGAATCTAGATTACTTAACCACTTTATTCTTGAGCCTATTACAAATAGGCTAACTACTAAATACTGGATATTTAATATCCAAAAATTTGGCCTAGCACCATAAACCAAAAGCCAAAACACAGAAAGTAATTAGAACAGCAATATGAACAACTTGGAAATTCCTCGGAGTGCAGAGTACCAGAGGCCACTCAAGACTTACTGAATCGAAATCTTCCTACTGACAGGACCCTCAGGTGATTGACAAGCACATTAAAATTCAGAATCAGAGAGCGCCCGCTTCTTTTTGACTCTATAAGTCACTCTCTTGCATGTCATTAAGTACATTTCATTTTGAGTACATTACTCTACAAGATATCCTCAATGTTTATATTTATTTACTGACTGGTGTTTATGTGATGTCACAATAGATATGAAGCTGAGAAATTACTTCAAATATTGTTTTCTAATTACTAATACTTATATTTTATTTCAATAGCTATTTATTAAAAACTTTCTACATAAACTATCTTTCAGGACTATTTTCAAATCACCTGACTTCTTACTGTATTTTTTTCTCCAAAAATACTTCAATTTAAAGATTCAAAACTTTTCATTTTGCTAAATTTTATCTTCTTACATATTATAATATTTACTTTTAAATTTATGAGTATATTACATGTTGACCACAGAGATTTTGGAAAATGGAAAAATGTGTAAGGCATGAAGTAAAAATCATAAATTTTTAGGCATATTTTATATTCAATATTACAAGCTGCTAATATTCCATATCATATGTACCCAAACAAAAGAAACTAGGAAAATATGTTGGTACTTAATATATTAATAGTATTAGATAATTACAAGATATAAATTTATTTGTCCTTTCATGCTTAGGAAGATATCAATAAATGATATTTCTTAGTCTGAGCTAATCACAGTTCAAATTTTATTTAATGAGATGAGGTGATTTTTAACTTATAAAGTTGAGTTCTATCATTATACAAGAAAAACATTGGCACAGAAGACTTTTCACATATATATGGGTAAGTGAAAGTGGTGTCTTAAAAAGTAAGTATACTTAGTGTTTACACAGATTCAATCACACACACTTACATACAGTATTCACACTCATGCATAGTCACACATACCTATACACATAAATGTATATCCTTTTATAGACACAAATTAAAAAGTCAGCAATCATTGCTGGGTAAATAAATTGTGGATGACATTTTAACTTCTTTTTGTATACTACATATGATTTTAAGCCTACTTTCTCATTATGGTGAATAACATAGGGAAGGTGTTTTCCTATCTTTTGAAACAAGTATGTATTTATTAAAATGTTTCACTGAAATAAAATTCAGAGGCGTAAGAAATACAAATAACAACTCAAATAGGATTATTACTTATGATCCTTTTATTAATACTTTTAAAAAGCAGTAAGAAAATCGTTTTTTTTCTTAAATAAAAATTTATGTAAGTATTGGGCAGCACCCATAGCTCAGTGGGTAGGGCGCTGGGTACATGCACCAGTGCTGGTGGGTTCAAACCCAACCCCGACCTGCTAAAATAAAAAAATAAATAAAAAGTAGCCAGGCGTTGTGGCGGGTGCCTGTAGTCTTAGCTACTCAGAAGGCTGAGGCAAGAGAATCACTTGAGCTCAGGAGTTTGAGGTTGCTGCAAGTTGGGACTCCACAGCACTCTACCAAGGTGACATAATGAGACTCGGTCTCAATTAAGAAAAAATATATATATATAAATCTGAATTTATCTAAATAAAAGTTTTAAATGATATCTACTATAGAATATCTTCAACCTATGTATAGACAATATAACATATTTAACTTTGTTAGTAATACCCTACAAATTTCTCACAATTTTTATAGATATCCACACATATTTCTATCTATATCTATATTTCTACGCATATAGTTTTAATGGAGGCAATTAAATACTGAATTAGAAACAGGGATCAAGAGAGTCAGAGGTTCTAATGTATTGACCTCGTAAGGTATCTTGAGAAAGTCTTTTCCCATTTTGAATTTCAGCTGCCTTGTTTGAAAAAGGAAAGTGAGATTAGAATACTCAGCTGCATATGTAAGCCAAATGAAGGTTTTAGAACTCTACATATTATACACTGTGAGAATTACAATTAAATAATGAATGCAAAGTGTTTAGCAAAGAGCTTGACACATAGAAAGAATCCTAATTTTATTTAAGGCCATTTTTATTTCTAAAATTCTTCTGTTCAGTAACCCAGCTTCTCTTCATTTTTTTCCCTCTGTGCTTAATGGGAATAAAGTACAACATTTCTACAAATTATTCATTTGTGCTCTTTCCTTTCCAGTTTCAGGTCACTGAAGGTACAGCGCTTAATTCAGCTGTTAACCATTTTAACCTGAGGGGTTGTTGAAAATAAATCCTCTTTAAAAGGCTTTCTAAGATTCACTGATGATTTCAAAATAGCTTGAGAATCAGATTAGATAAAACATTTCCTCCTCAGACATTTATTAGAAAGCTGATGTCTGTATAATGCTTGTTTGACATTGTGACCTTCCATCATCTCAACTATACAAAATGAACACTAAAAATTAGAACATGAAGGCAAATGTTTGTTCCCAAATAATCTTTTGTTCTGGAAATTCTCATTTCTGACTAGTCTTAATATGAGTAGTGACTGCCTTTGAAAATCACTAGTTCATGTTCATAGAATTTATATGTATACACATGTATCTATGTACATATACACACATGTATATGCATTTGTATACATATATAGAAAGACAATTTTTAAACTGGAAAACCCTTATACTAAAGAAGTAAAAAAATAAGTTCATTTTATTAGTCCTTTTTCTTTCGTTCTTTTTCTTTTTTTTGTAGAGACAGAGTCTCACTTTATCACCCTCGCTAGAGCGCCGTGGCGTCACACAGCTCACAGCAACCTCCAACTCCTGGGCTTAGATGTGTTTAGTCCTTTTTCCTTTTCCTTAATTGCAGCTTTGCCAAAGTGAGTTAATATGGTTAAAATTATGCTAGATTGGACATAGTAAGAAGACGTGCATATTAGATAAGACTGTAAGAGTAATTATCTTATTAGCTTTGATTAACCATTCAATTTTTCTGCAATGCAACTTCTTCGACAATGAGTAGTTTAGATTATATTACTTCTAAGCACTATAAAATGTATGTCTCTTAGATGGAGGACCATTTACATGGATTCTATACAGCAGACACTGTTTCTTCCATCCTAAGTCAGTGAATACTTATAAGTTTTCCATTTACTCTCCCTCTGCCCCCAAAATACAAAGAAGTTTCCCATTATGTAGTAGGCTTTGAGCCAATATTAACATACAAATGATGTAAATTTTTAGTAATTCAATAAAATCTTGAATATCCTTTTTTTAAATCCCGAGTCATAATAAACATCCAAATAATACACAAAATATGTACATCCAAATTCTAAGATACTTCTAAAGATTAAAATTTCAGAAATTTTAATAACTTTCATGAATTTATCTTTATCAAATAAGCATATGTACACTCATGTAAGCCAAAGGCAGAAGTTTGTTGGCAATGCAAAACTAGACCCCGAATTCCTTATGGAATTCATCAATACACATATCCACTCTGAATAACTTGTTTTCAACTCTAATAGACTCCTAATAAAATTCCCTCAGTTTCAAGTAAAAAAAAAAAAATATATATATACATATATCCTAAGTTAAGCAATACAAATATTCCATGCCATTTTCTGGAGGCAATTAGGACTGCATAATTTGCAAAACATCTAAGGGGACTAGTCATTCTGCTGAACAATTGGAAACTGATGGAACCTCTCATCACTAGTAGCAGAAGTGAAAGTAGGGCTGACTGTATTTCAAAAGATACTACACTGCACTAAAGTTCTCATTATAGAAAATCGAGAACATCATTGAGATGATTACAAAAATAGGAGCTTTATTTTCCTCACGTGATCCATTCCAAAATAAAAGAATACATCAACAATTCAAATAGCAAATGCCAACTTTCACAAAATGTCCCAGAATCCTATCTGACACCGAGTAACATAATTCTTAGCATATAACTTGCATCTAATACTTGTGTATAACACTTCATATTTATGCACTTAATATTACAATTGTCACTTGGTACAGACATCAAAATAGAGCCCTCTTATTTCCTTGAAGAAAAGCAAAGAGAAAAAACAATTGAACTGAGTCTGAAAATTGAATTGTCTGATCAAGATTTAAGTACTACCATCAAATTACATTGTCAGATTTATAATACATTCTGATTAAGAATTTACACCTTTGTGAACAGATTACCAGACCTAATTGATTTTGATCTGTTAACTTCAATTTGCAGTTTTAAAAAGGTGTAACCCCACCAAGATTTATGGTTTGAAGCTCTTGTGTTTGAATTAATAAGTTTTACATCTGATCTCATGTAAAAAAGAATTTTGGCAAAGTACATATATTAATATTTCTCTGAGTGGAAACTATTTGCTTTAACTACTAGGCATTGCATATATTTTCATAAATATTCCCATTTATTAATCTCGAAACATTTGTAGCAATAATTTTACATCTCATTTACTTTAAGACAACCATCAGATTTTACTTCTGAGCAATGAGAAAGAGAACTTAGCCTGTGTTTTCCTAGCCTCAGAATCCTCCTGGACTTTACCTACAGTTACAGACATATGGGAAGGCTGTTCTAATTCAGTTGTTAACATTCTGTATTACACATGCAATCATTTATCAAGGAAGCTGTTAGAGACTGTGGGAAAAGCCAGCCACAATAATTATAAATTGCTTATGGTTATATTTTAAGGTTTTAAAAACAATGGTTTGTAGAAATTCATTACTTGAAGATGAGCTTCTGTTGAAACTATGAACTTTATTGAATTTTAGCATCAAATCAGTAAAAAATATTTAGGGCACTTGATAAACCATATCATGTAATATCATGCAGTACTTAATAAGGCTTGAATAATTTTTATATCATACAATTCAACATTTCTGGCTTAAGTAGACATTAATAAAACTTATCAGCATAGCTAGTGAGCCTCAAGTATAATTCGGCAATGTTGAGACGAGAAATATTTTTTCAATTTTAAATAGTATCAGGTAGTGTTTTCTCCCAATCATTACCTTTTAATTAACAATAATTTCACTCTTTCAAGAATCTCGATTTTAAGGAAACCAGACTCTTGCCAATATTCCCGAAGCTGCCTGTTCTCCTTCCACTACCCCTACTTCAAAAATATATTTAAATCTCGTCATGATCTCCAGTATTCACTACCCATCTTTCCTTGTTTATCATTTCTTGTATGTGCTTATTTTCCTTCCCCTACATGGTTTATCCTTTTATTTTCAGCATAAACCATCAAATCCTTGTCTTCTTTTCCCTCCAACATGTCTGGGACAATGAAGAAATGAAATAGACCTTTACCTGGGCCATGGAATTAAGATGGCACCAAAAACCTCATAATTAAGATGAACATTATTTTTTAAAAATCCAAATTTATGCCATAAAAATCCACATAAGCGATACATCAAAATATAAATACTGTCAGAGGCAGTATTTTTCTGAACCTATTCTGAGCACTAATTTGGCTCAGTTCAGCAACATACCGATTTGCTTACCAAAGTCATACCGCATATACTCATCCGTTATCTAAGTAATGACTGAATTCTAGCACAATACCACATTCGCCCTTTTCATATTGGCAGCTGGGTATAATATTGGAAAGGATTGGGCCTTAGAAGTCAGTTTTATTGGGGTTCAACTTTCTGCTTTGCTGTATTATGTGTTTACTTTGTTTAATTTACATAAACACCTGAATGTCTTCATTATTCTTGTGTATAAGGGGATATACATAAGAGGAAGTCAATTATATTTAAATAATTATAAAGTGTGACAGCTTGCTTTCAAAAATATTACACACATCTTCTCTATTCTTAGTTTAGGTTGGCGAGCAAATGTACATGCCACACTATTTTTGAATTTTATGTGGGTTGTATAAAGTCCTCTTTCTCTTTCCCAAGTCCTATCACCTATGAAGTTGCTACTAATTGTTCAGAACTCAGCCAACTTTTCATTCACTTCCTTGGGAGTTATTCACTAACCCCAAAATTAGATCACATTTCCCCTTATAGTCATTCATATCAGCATGCACTTTGCAGTGCCTGTTAATGTTGAAATCATTCATTTATACAATTATTTGTTTAATATCTACTTTCTCTACTAAATTGCAAATGAGTGTTCAGTGTCTCTGTTTTCTTACATATTTTATTCCCAATACCGAGCATGGTGTCTGGTAACAATGAGGCATCTCAGGGCAAAGAAACAAACAAAAACAAACTTATTCTTTTTTTTTTTCCATTAAATCATGGCTGTGTATATTAATGCAGTTATGGAGTACAATGTGCTGGTTTTATGTGCAATTTGAAAGTTTTTCATCAAACTGGTTAACATAGCCTTCACTGCATTTTCTTAGTTATTGTGTGAAGATATTTACATTCTACGCTGGGAGAACCATACCTAAGGTGCATTTTTACAAGGGTACATTTTACAAACTTATTTTTACCAGCACTATTTAAATAAGTGCTCTCCCCTACACGTTCATTGATTTTCTTTCTTTCACTATTCCTATAAAAATATAAAAAAGGTATTGAGATCAAGGAATTTATTGTAAGATTTTATAGCATATACAGCAGGGTAAGGTATTTCAGGAGCAGGAATTTCATGGTATTTTACAATCACAGAACTTAATATTATATTATGTTAACATGTTAGAAATGGAATTTTCATGATAATCTCATGATTAAAATATGTATTCTATAATCCAACTTTCATATCTGTTCACACACTTGAAACACTCTAATTGAAAAGCTACCTTCTTTAAAAGAAAAAAAAACTTTTAAAATGTCAAAAGAAAATGTAAGAACAAATCATTAAAGATATTTGTATATTCTTTAAGATACAACAGAGATGAACATGTAAGTACTTAAAGTCCAGAATATGAATTATTATTGCTTACCTAGAAAGATACACCCCAACTTTACCATCTTAGCTGTATAACTGGGAAGCTTCAGAATCTTCACTTGGATGCTTTTCAAGACATTTAATATTTACAAGTAAAAAAAAAAAATCTCATGAGGTAAGTAAACTTTAAAATTATAAGACATGGTCAAACATTTATGCTTACTCATGCAATTATTGCATAAAAGTGAATTTTTACTTTAAAGCAGGTAGGGAGGGTGATAAAATTTAACTTTAGTCTTGTACTAAAGGATTTACCTAATGTGGTTATGGAATTTTCTTTTTTTTAATTTTTTTATTAAATCATAAACACATAGATCATGTATACCTTAATGCATTATGGGGTACAATATTCCATATAGAATTGGGAAACATCACATTCTAAGCTATAGAATTAGCTTACATCACACTGGTTGATATGTATCTCATCTTGTTTACTTAATTATTGTGTTAAGACATTTATACTCTATACTAATAGATCCAACATGTACCCTTGCATTATGCACCATAGGTGTGATCCCACCATTCACCCTCCCTCCATCTGACCTCCTTTTTCCCTTTCCCAGCCTCCTCCTCCCCCCTTCATGGGAGGAAGGGGGAGGTCAGATTAAAAATTTTACTCTTATTTACTCTCAGTAGTTGTGATCTATTGTTCATCTGGAAGTATGAGTGATTGGAAATTGCCTCATAATAGTATTGAGTACATTGGATATTTTTTCTTCCATTCTTGAGATACTTTACTAAGTAGGGTATGAGTCCACTAACCCCTAAGCAAATAGAGACTTTTTTTTTTTTGAGACAGAGCCTCAAGCTGTCACCCTGGATAGAGTGCTGTGGCATCACAGCTCACAGCAACCTCCAACTCCCCGGCTCAAACGATTCTCCTGCCTCCGCCTCCCCAGTAGCTGGGACTACAGGTGCCTGCCACAACACCGGCTATTTTTTGGTTGCAGCCGTCGTTATGGTTGGCAGGCCCGAGCTGGATTTGAACCCCCCAGCTCAGGTGTGTGTGGCTGGCACCTTATCTGCTTGAGTCACAGTCTATGAGCCGATGAGAATTTTGTTATCATTCTCCTTTCAGAAAATTATTCTCTTTTCTCTTTAAAGCAGCAACTGGCCCTCTGGTAAATCACAGAGCATGGTCGTCTGTCCCCAGAGATGACAACATGCTTTAAAAAGTCCATCAAAATTCATGTCAGGTGTCGGCAATCCAGTGTGTGCTTTTCATTTTCAGTGGTGATGTCATGCTTCATAGGACAGCATAATAGGAATAAGGTTACTCCATGACAGCTTACAGCCCTGCTAAGAAAACCTCAGCCCTTGAAAAACACAAAAAATCTTGCCTCCAAGATGTGATCCAGTTAAACTCTCTTCATACCTTCCCTGAAACACAGAAAGGCAGAGTCAGGGGTTACTCAGCTGTGAAGTAACAAAGCTGCAGCAAGATGATCATTGTACTTGCTTTTATTTTCCCAAGAAATGCATGTTGTCAAATCTAGTGGATTGGATAACAGAGACAAGAGTTGGGACATCTGGGACAAAGTGTTCACACATGAAGCTATCTGTAACGATTCTGAGTGCACAGAGGGCGAGCAAAACGTATATTTTATGAGCTAATTTTCATTAAAACATCACCAGAAGACATCCTGCAGTAGAGAACACATCACTCAAAATACGTTTGCAAATGATTTGTGAACAATGCAGATATCTATGATTTAACTAAAACTTGATTTTTAGAGTTTAAGTAATATTCTAGTTATAACATGAAAATAGTCCAAAACATTTTAAAGATGTTATTAATTTAACTATTGAGAATTTTATTTTTCATGTAAGTGAATACTTTCTTTGGATAATCTTCCCATAAATCCACAATTGTAGTTTAATGTATAATAACTGCAAACATTTATAAATTTGTGTTTCATTAATTTACTGCTATATTTGTTTAACCAATGGTTTATTCTTATATTTTTGAAAATTGTGGAATACTTTGCTGTGTACTTTAAGAAACTAGGAGACTCAAATGTTGACATGCTCATTTATATTCAAAATAAAATTCCGTTTGTAGAAACGGTAAAATCAAATACATATTTTTTATTAAGCATACAGACAACTGGAATATTTAATGAAATTTGAAAAAGATTTAGGGTCCAGATTAGCCATAAACTACACTGAGTAGTTTTTTTACAGATCAGTATTCGTGACTTCTAAGAAACAGAGCGGTTTGGGTGCCCTTGGGATTACCCTCCTGGCTGCTGAAATCATTGTCTGAAGACTGTTCTGAATGACTAGACCTTAAACAAAAATGAATTTTATTATAAAGTTTTCTTGAATCCTACCTACACCTAAGCCAATAGATTTAATGTAAGTGATTAGTTAGAATTCTTTTAAAAGTAATTATTATAAAGAAGACATTGTATCACTAAAATTGATGCACTACAAATTTATGTTTAATCCTGTGTAAAATATATGAATGATATTCCTTTATATTCATGTGAAAAAACTCAAAGAAAAATGCAACATAAAATATAAATGAGAAAACCCTCATTATTAATCCAGATAAGACTATTTTTAATTTCAGAGTATTACTGGGGTACACATGTTTTGGTTACATAATTGGCTTTTGAACCTTTTAAGTCAGAGTTGTAAGTTCGCCCTTTACCCGGAGTGTGTCCATTGTAACAGCTAAGTGTGCATTCCCCAACCTCGCCTCCCCCGCCTCCCACCTGCTCCGTTCCCCTGCTTGATTTTCCTCCATATGTGCACGTCAGGGTTGATAGACCAGTTTAAATTTAGTGTTGAGTCATGTGGTGTTTGTTTTCCATTCTTGAAATATTTCACTTATGAGAATGATCTCTAGTTCCATTGAGGTCATTACAAAAGATACTAAGTCACCATTATTTTTATAGCTAAGTAGTACTCCTCGGTTTACATATAACACATCTTATTAATAAGTTCATGTGTGGACAGGAACTTGGTTGTTTCCACATTTTTGCAATTGTGAATTGTGCTGCTATGAACATAGGAGTGCAAGTGTCTTTTTGATAAAATAGCTTTTTTCCTTTGCGCAAATAGATTGCAAAATCAAACTGTAGGTCTCTTTTCAGTTCTTAAGGTAGTTCCATAAAACTTTTCATAGAGGTTTTATTATTTGTAGTCCCACCAACAGTATATGAGTGTTCCTTTCTCTCTGCCTCCATGGAGCACTTGTTGTCCTGAGATTTTTGATAAGAGCCATTCTCAATGGAGTTAGGTGATAGCTCATTGTGGTTTTAATTTGCAATTACCTGATAATTAAAGATGTTGAGCATTTTTATGTTTTTGGCTATTAGATATCTCCCTTTGCAAAGTTTCTGTTTATGTTTTTTTCCCAATTATTAATGAGCTTATTTCATTTTCCCTTGCTCATTTACTTGAGTTCTTTGTAGGATGTGGTTATCAGCCCTTTATCAGGAGTATAGCATGTAAATATTTTCTCCTGTTTTGTAGGTATTTTATTTACTCTGTTGATTAGAGACTTTTTAATTTTATCACATCCTATTGTTTAATTTTGTTGTGGCTATGGTTGCTTTTGACCTCTTCTTCATAAGTTCTTTCCCTAGGGCAATATCTGGAAAAAAATTCTGACATTTTCTTCTAGATTTCTTAGAGTTTTATTCCTAGAGTTTATTCATCATGAGTTAATTTTTGTAAGTGGCATGACTTGCGTTTCTGTCTTTTATGTATGGCTATTCTATTTTCCCAGCACCATTTACTGAATAAAGATTCTGTTGCCCAGTGTATGTTTTTATCTGCTTTGTAAGTCAAACCAGAATATGAGCATGGTTTCATCTGTGGTTTATCTGTTCTGATTCACAATTCTATGTTTTTGTTTTTGTGCCAATACGAAAATGGAGAAGCAGACTCAGGGAGAAACTGATTTCTGTAAAACATGCAATTTATGAAATACAATTCATATGCCATTATTATATTTATGACATACAGAGATAGTCATTTCTATGCAACATACATTTCTTACACCATTGTTATGGTGTATATGACATATAGAATCTCACACTAGTATTTGTTTCATTTTAATACTCAAATATATCCACACTATGTAAAAACAAATATGAGAAAATGTTTATATAGAAGAAAGAAAAGAAAAAGTATATGACTCATGAGCTAAAAATATAATTTTAAATTCTTAAACTAGCAGAGTTTAATATAAAGAGAATGTAAAGCCAAGCCTCAGAAAAGCTACAGAAATAAAGATAGAAGCTACATTCTGAATACAAATTTAAATATGCAAGTGGGAATTTATGTCTCCATATTCTAAATTTCAGTTGATCATTTTGGGACCCAAAAGCCAATGTGTCAAAATATGTCTAGACTGACTTTTATCGGTGGTTGGTGAAATTAAAATGTATCCTGAATGGAAAACCTGTTTCTATACTGTCTCACTGGAACATCAGCTTTGCTAGGAGACCCGAATTGGATACAAAGTGATAATTTAAAATGTTTGTTATGAAATAATCAAAGCGTTTATTAAATTAAAGACACTGATAGGGACAGAGTGTATTTACCACATACATGCACAAATTAGACAAGCTGGAAATTTAATATTAAGCTATAGTTTTAATATCCAAGGACATTTTAATAGTTAAATTATTTTATTTTATATTGTTTTATTTTATTTTATTGAGACAGAGTTTCACTCTGTCACTCTAGGTAGAGTATCATGGCACCATAGCTCACAGCAACTTCCAATTATGGGACTCAGACAATCCTCCTGCCTCAGCCTCCTGACTAGCTAGGATCACAGGCACCTGCCACAACACTTGGCTTTTTTTTTTTATTTTAATTTTGTTAGGTTTTTTTTTTTCCCAGTTCAGCCGGGGGCCAGGTTTGAACCCTCCACCCTCTGTATATGGGGCCAGCGCCCTATTTGCTGAACTACAGGTGCTGCCCTTTTTCTTTATTTTAGGTAGAGATGATGTCTCACTCTTGTTAAGGCTGGTATCAAATTCGTGAGCTCAGGCAATCCACTTGTCTTACCTTCCAAAAGTGCCAGGATTATAGACTTGAGCCACTGTGCCTGGCCAGTTAAAAAATTTTAAACCCAACTTTCAATATAAAATTTGACATCAGAAATTATTTAGTTATTATTTTACTCAATTTCTGATATAAAGTGGGTGATAATAATTGGCTTTCAATTTTCTCTATCATCTATCTACTATTTATCTAGCTAGTTGAAGATAAATGAATATATGCTAGTATCAAAAGTTGCTAATTTCTTAAGTGTTGCAAAGTTAAGAGCAGAATTTTTTTCTGAGGTGATTAATTTCATCTTTGAAATATTAAGTTGAGATGGGTAGCAAATTCTAAGGATTTTCTATAATGAGTGGAGGAATCTAATAGTTAACATTATAGTTTTTGCTTATATATGATGACATACTAATAAATTTGTCATTATTCAGTTATATCAAAAATACATCTGTTTCATGTGACTTCAAAAAACAATAATAGAAACAATTTTTTGAATAAAGTGAATGACTGATTTGACAGACAGGAGGTTTTTGTTCACATGCCACAGAATGATCTAACAAATAATGCTGTCCAACTCAGAAACAGATGGCTCCTCACAGTAATAACATTTCATTTATGGATATTAACACAGAATCGGAGTGCCAGTGAGTTTAGTGATAGAAAGATTTGGTGCATTGAAGATATTTTACGCTAATGTGATTTTATTATTATGTGGGGTTTTACCAGACAGTATTAATATTTAATATTCGTTATAATGGCAAATACAAGCTGTGTATCAATAACATGCCTTCTATGATTTTTAAACAGCAATTATAAAGAAAGATCATCAGGGAATTGTGGAAGGAGACAGTAGGATATTTATACAATTAATTATCTTTGAAAGTTATGAAGCATAATGTTAAACACCTGTGAATAAACTGCATAGTTTACCAGGAACCAAATGCAGATGAAGCACACAGTCTCTCCCTACTAGAACTAAACTTGATATTTATTTTTAAACTTTATTATTCTTCCACATTTCACTAGTAGCACTCTTAGACCAGTCAGGAAAGGCCCCTGCCCAGGGAAATACTCTTGGCAAGTTCTTCATTATTGGAATGATGAAAGCAATGCATTCTTTTTTTTTAAATAATTTTATTAAATCATAATTGTGTACATTGATGCAATCATAGGGCAGAATGTGCTTCATATACAATCAGAAATATTTTGATCATACTGTTAGAGATAGCCTTTATGGCATTTTCTTGATCACTA
>CAUYON010159339.1:0-21087 GCA_963573935.1 Arctocebus calabarensis | reverse complement strand
CCTCAGTGGTGCACGTGCTCCACAGACCCTATATGGGTCCTTGACTGTGTCACTCCCCGTGGTTCATTTAAGGGCTGTTCCCCTCAGTGGTGCACGTGCTCCACAGACCCTCTATGGGGACCTTGACTGTGTCACACCCTGTGGTTCATTTAAGGGCTGTTCCCCTCAGTGGTGCACGTGCTCCACAGACCCTCTATGGGGACCTTGACTGTATCACACCCCGTGGTTCATTTAAGGGCTGTTCCCCTCAGTGGTGCACGTGCTCCACAGACCCTCTATGGGGACCTTGACTGTGTCACACCCCGTGGTTCATTTAAGGGCTCTTCCCCTCAGTGGTGCACGTGCTCCACAGACCCTCTATGGGGACCTTGACTGTGTCACACCCTGTGGTTCATTTAAGGGCTCTTCCCCTCAGTGGTGCACGTGCTCCACAGACCCTCTATGGGGACCTTGACTGTGTCGCACCCCGTGGTTTCTCTGTCTCTCTGATTGGTCAGTGCTTGGAGACACTCTATTGCAGACCAAGCATCTGGTCAATCTTTGGGGACCCCCTTCACATGTCGTCTGTTCTTTCTTGGGAGCCCCCTCCCTAGGGTCCTAATCAGGCTGTTTCCACAACCCAATTCAGCATGACCACATCTGTGAGTCAGAAAGTCCCTGGGACACTGATCGGCGTTTATCTCAAGGCAGCCCTGTATGGTCCTGCACCTACAGGGTCCCAGTCAGATCCATCACCATGACAACTGAGGACAGCTTGACTCAAACCGGTCCAAAACAGTATCACCACTATCCTGTTCATGTTAAATAACTGTTTATTCTAACACTATTCCACAGAATTCCAAAGTCATGTAACTCTGCAAAAACGCCATCCAGAATCAAATAAGTTGGCCTGAATATAGACTGTAGATTACAGCCTAATGCTTGCCCAAGACCAAGTATCATTGTATGAGCATATTAATAATGATGAATGAAAAGGGTGCATATATTTAATATAAAGCGACATGTTTGCCTTTACAAATCTTATGAATGTGCACTAATGTAGGTGATTTATTCACATGACTAAAGACTTAACAATATGTGCATATTACAATTTTTTATCTTTATTTTGTGGAAAATTGGGCTTAACAATAATATTTGAAAATAGAAGTAATTTTGTTCTTATACCATAGCATTAGTTCAAAATATTATTCATTGGAATAATCTAGATTAACTATTTAATGAAGTCAGCCAGCCACCTACCCTCAGAACACATTTATGCTGCAATAAATAATAATTAAAACCTAAAACTCTACTCATCTTCAGTAAATTCTCAGGAGAAAGTGATTTTTACCTGGGTAATGAAGCCAGAAGATATGCTATTAAGTGCAATTGTAGAAAGAGTTCTAGTTATCTTTTAAATAACAAACATTGGGGGAGCTGTGAAAATAAATAAATGTACCATACCTCTCCTCAGATAAGGGGTCTACTCTGGAAATGTTGGAATTCCTTTAATTGGGGGATATTACGTTATTGTGTACATAGCTCTCTTTTCTCATCCTACTGAACATTCCCTGTTTTGACCCTCACAAAGACTTGACCTGAGACAATTAAAAATAAAGTGTACAATCAATTAGAGCCCTAAAAAGATAATACACTTGTTTTTGCAAAACTAAAGGCAGATAAGTTCACTTAAAAATATACTTCTTCTCAAATCACAGGACTTGTGAAAAACACCAAAACAATAAATTAGTGTATTTCTTTTTTTGTATTTGTGAAAAATATCTAACACTTGTTTATGAAAAAAATCTAACATTGATCAAATTTAAAATAAATTCAGGAAAAAGGAAGACTTACTTAAAGAGAACAAATGCAAATTTAGACCCTTTTAATGGGCTATGAGAATATCTGAATTGCATAATAAATGAATTTTGTTGTGGTTGTTGTTAATCTAATTTTGTTTAGTTTTGCTCAAAGTAAATGACAAAACGCTTTACCCAGAAGCAAAAGAAAGAACTCCAACAAATTGGTGTTATTTAGGTAGGGTGGGGGTGCGTCCCACCTTCAGTAAATACTTTAATAAGTGCCTTCGATTCTCCAGTTATATGCCAAGTAAAACGTTGCACAATGAGAACCCTACTCTGTGCATTTACACCTAAAGGTTATGGGCCCAGGGTGCTAAAGCAAAACCCAGTGAGTTCAGGGCTCATGCTGTTGTTTGTCCTTTATGCTTTTGTCAGCCCGGCTTCGGAGAACTATTCCCGTGACCATTATTTGTAGTTTCCCCTTCCAGGGAATCTGAAGGGCATTACAGGGAACAATCACCAGGTCCTGGATGGTGTTAATGCCAAGATCCAAGTCAGTCAAGTCACCAAGTGGGAACCAGGCCAGGGAGCAAAAGGAGGCAGCCAGCAGGTCCCAGCAGACTCCCTTCTGGGTTCTCTGGCACTCTGGAGTTGTCAGGGATTAATCTACATCCCTTGGGAGTTTGATAAAGTTCAGAAAACACTGTCGGCCTTACCTCACAAGCCTCTTTATGCTGATTAGGACACAGCTTCAGCAACAGGCCAAGGACAGATTTCTGGGGCAAGGGCAACGCTACCCATGATATTTCAAGAGCATGAATAGTCACCAAGGAAGAGAATGCCTGGTCACCTTGCTGGTGTTATTACTGGCACCGGTGAGTGGCTACCCAGTCTGTGGGGTTCTCAGATAACAAGCTCAGTGTCCGAATGTGTGCCAGGCCTGACACACCCCCTCCACGCCTCTCTTCTCAGTCCTATCAGGAAATTCCTCTTGCAAGAGATTGCAAAGAAACAAAAGGTAAAAGTCAATGTCAAATAAAGAAAGAGAAAGTTTTTTACTGTTGATCACTGCCATGTCTGAAACAAACTTATGCTGAAAATCGGGAAATTATGTGGTAGTGTGTGTTTTTATTTTTAGATTTCTAGGAATTCTAGAAACTTCCCAGGGACATAGAAAGGAAATGACTATTGTCACAGGTCTTTTGTGCTTCTATTCCTTTTATTTCAAATTAATATGAGGTACAAAATTTTAGATTACATTGTTCACTTCCAGGGCAAAGTTCCAGTTGTAAAGAGAGCCCCTCACCCAGGGCGTGTGTTACACACCCTTTCAATGTACACAATAGCTGAGATCCTGCCACCTGTCCTTCTGTTAAAGAGGTGCTGCTGACTGGGTAATTTATAAAGGACAGAAATTTATTTCTCGCAATTCTGGGGACTGGGGAGTTGAAAATCAAGCGCAGGCTGGCTCAGCATCTCGTGGGGCCCGTCTCTCCTTCCAAGATGGTGCTTGTTGCTACATCTTCCAGGGAGGGAAACGCTGTGTCCTCACACAGCAGGAGGCAGAACCACAAGCGGCTGGAACCCTGCATGGAGCCTCTTTTCTAAGGGCCATAATCTTATCCAAGAGACTGGAGTCCCCATGACCTGATCACCTGTTACAGGCCCCACCCTCTAATATTAGCACATTGACCACTAAGTTTCAACACATGAAGTTTAAAGAAGACATATTCAACCCATAGCACCTGCAGAGTTCAAGAACACATGATTTTCCAAAACAAAGTGTGAGTCTATAATGAAATGAAGAATCATGGCACTTCAGCCATCTTATACGAGTTCTGACAATCAAGCTCCCCTACGTGCCACCCTGCACAGATCTCATGAACACATTGCGAAAATTCGTTGTGGTCAGAATTGTCAGCTGACTGTGAGAAGCATAGAAGACAAAGTAAACATTGATAGAGAAACAGGAAGAGCTCCACCTGAGAAAGGTGTGACTCTCGCGTCATGAATGTGCACCAGTTCATGTGGCACTGTCTCGGAGTTTTTAGCCAAGAAACACATAATCATATTGGAAAATCCTCCCCACTCACCTGATCTGGCCCTCAATGACTTTTTTCTTTGCTGAACATAAAGGAAATATCAACAGGAAGACATGTGGATGACATTCAGGACATGGAGGGTAATACGATGACAACTCTGATGGCCATCTAGAAAGAGTTCCAAAATTGCTTTGACAGGTGGACTTGGCACTGGTGTGGGTGTACAGCTCCCCGAGGAGAGTACTCTGAACATGACTAAAGTGATATTCGGCAATGAGGTTTGGGGCGCATTTTCTAGGATAAGTTCACAAATTTAATTGTCATAACTCACATTAATTATTCTGATGTCTTTAATAACACAAAGAGTACAACTGAACCATTTTCTCTGAAATCATTACTGATTTAATGACACAGATGATTTTTGAATAGTCCCTATAAAAATGTTTCTCACTCCAGTACACTGGGAACACCCGCTGGACCCTCGATGGGAATATTCTAATTCAGGAGGCATCTCAGCAGTACTATTGGTCCCAACCCCAGCATGTTTTTAATTTGGATCTCTGATTCCACTTCTATGCAAGAAGACTCATGCAGAAAGGGATACCTGAGGTCCACAACTCCTCCTCATTGAACTGTTGGTCTTAGGTTCTTAGCTTTGGTAAACGATGGCCTAAATATTACAGATTATTTAAAAAACAGATGGCCTGTTTTTGACCAGTCCATCAAAGTATTCAGTTAATAATACAACATTTCCTCTTTTCCCTCAACTCTTTCCCAGTGGGTAATATGCATCTTTTACCTGATAATTTTCCCATCCTTCCTTCATTAGAGACCTTTTTGGAGTCAAAAAAAAGTATATTTTAATTACATTGCATCAGATTCTCTTATCAACTATAAAGTCCCGCTCACTTGCTGCAGACTGAATGTTCATATCCTCCCAAATTCATATGCTGGAACCTAATTAGCAATGTAATGACATTTGGAGGTGAGGTCTTTGGGTGGTGACTGAGTCATAAGAGGAACGCCTCATGAATGGGATTAGACCCCAATAAATAACACCTCAGAGAAATCCCTCACCAATTCCGATATGTGAGGACATAGCAGGACGGCAGGGAGACTCTATCTATGAACTAGGAAACAGCCCTGTGCCAGTCACTGGGTCTCCCTGCGTCTTGACTGTGGACTTCCCAACCTCCAGAATAGTGAGACATGTCTGTTGTTTATAAGCTACTCCATGGTATTTTATTATAATAGCTTGAACTAAAACAAAATTTAAGTTTTAATTCAACTCCCTCACATTTAGAAACATGTAGTATCTCCATCATGTACTTTAGAATGATTACACATTTTTAAACATATATGCTGGACTATCATTTCAGCACCATCTTCAAGGTTGCTATTTTAACAGCTAAACTGCTTACAATGAGGGTCTTCCTAAGTCTCTTGGGTTGAAGTTGGACTTTTCCATTGACTCCCAAATCATAAAGTTGTGGTATTGTAATGAACCAATTACTACTAAGAAGTTTTTAGAGATGATAGTCTTTCTTAGTAAGATATAATTGGAACTGGGCAGTGAGCATGGGACTCCGATGGGGCAAGTGGATACGTCCATGAGAGCTGGTGGTCACCATGGCAATGCGTGAGCTTGTGGAGGCTGAATGTGGGGGTGCCAACCCGCTCATGAAGCTGGCCGGGCACTTCACCCAGGACAAGGCCCTTCGGCAGGAGGGACTGAAGCCTGGCCCCTGGCCCCCGGCTTCTGAACCTGTGTCTAAACCTTTGGGAGTAGCTTCTGAAGATGAGTTGGTGGCTGAATTCCTGCAGGATCAGAATGTACCTCTTGTATCCGGTGCCCCCCAGACTTTCAAGATGGATGGCCTCCTGGCAGAAATGCAGGAGATCGAACAGTCAAACTTCCGCCAGGCTCCCTAGAGAGCCCCTGGTGTGACAGACTTGGCCCTATCTGAGAACTGGGCCTAGGAGTTTCTTGCAGCTGGAGATGCTGTGGATGTAACTCAGGATTATAATGAGACTGACTTGTCCCAAGAATTCATCTCTGAAGTTACAGACCCCTTGTCTGTGTCTCCTGCCCGTTGGGCTGAGGAGTATCTGGAATAGTCAGAGGAAAATCTGTGGCTAGGAGAGCCTGAGGGAACAGCTGCCACTGATCATTGGTATGATGAATATCATCCTGAGGAGGGTCTGCAGCACACTGCCAGTGACTTTGTGGCCAAAGCGGATGACCCCAAATTGGCTAATTTTGAGTTCCTGAAATTCGTGCGGCAGATTGGCGAGGGGCAGGTGTCCCTGGAGTCTGGTGCAGGGTCCGGCTGAGCTCAGGCAGAACAGTGGGCAGCAGAGTTTATACAGCAGCAGGATACATCAGATGCCTGGGTTGACCAATTCACAAGACCAGTAAACACATCTGCCCTTGATAGGGAGTTTGAACGAGCCAAGTCAGCTTAGAGTCCTATGTCGATTTCTGGGACAAGTTGCAGGCAGAGTTCGAAGAGATGGCAAAACGGGATG
This sequence comes from Arctocebus calabarensis, assembly GCA_963573935.1. NCBI lineage: Eukaryota > Metazoa > Chordata > Mammalia > Primates > Lorisidae > Arctocebus > Arctocebus calabarensis. Next base: position 14,735 of record CAUYON010159339.1, on the reverse strand, counting down.
CTGAGGCTCACCCCTGGCTTTCTGACTATGATGACCTCACGACTGCTTCGTATGATAAAAGTTACCAGTTTGAGGAGGAAAATCCCCTGCGTGATCACCCTCAGCCTTTTGAAGAAGGGCTGCGGTGGCTTCAGGAAGGGGACTTGCCAAATGCTGTGTTGCTTTTTGAGGCAGCTGTGCAGCAGGACCCTAAGCACACAGAAGCTTGGCAGCATCTGGGTACCACCCAGGCAGAGAATGAACAAGAACTGTGAGCCCTCAGTGCATTGCGAAGGTGTCTGGAGCCGAAGCCAGATAATCGGACAGCACTGGTGGCACTGGCTGTGAGCTTCACCAGTGAGTCCCTGCAGCGACAGGCCTGTGAAACCCTGCGAGATTGGCTCGTTATACACCAGCCTATGCTCACCTGGTGGCACCTGCTGAAGAAGGGGCTGGTGGGGCAGGACTGGGCCCCAGCAAGCGTATTCTGGGGTCTCTGCTGTCTGACTCCCTGTTTCCTGAAGTGAAAGAACTCTTCCTGGCTGCTGTGCGCCTGGATCCTGCATCCATTGACCCTAATGTGCAGTGTGGCTTGGGGTCCTTTTCAACCTGAGTGGGGAGTATGAGAAGGCTGTGGACTGTTTCGCGGCCGCCCTCATGTTGCTGTGGAATAAGCTAGGGGCTGCCCTGGCCAATGGCAACCAGAGTAAAGAAGCAGTAGCTGCATATCACCGGGCTCTGGAGCTTCAGCCTGGTTATATCCGGTCACGCGATAACCTGGGCATTAGCTGTATCAACCTTGGGCTCGCTGGGGGGCTGTGGAACACTTTCTGGAGGCCCCCATCATGCAGAGGAAAGCCGGGGCCCTCGGGGTGAAGGGGGCGCCATGTCAGAGAACATCTGGAGCGCCCTGCGTCTGGCATTGTCTATGTTAGGCCAGAGCGATGCCTTTGGGGCAGCTGATGCCCGGGATCTGGCCACTCTCCTAACTATGTTTGGCCTGTCCCAGTGCCAATGGGATGGGCTGCCTTGTGAGTGTTTGTCTAGACATGACTCCCTCTCCCCAAATGTGCCAACCAAGGGGGTGGGCTGATGACCATAAGCGGTACGGCCTTTCAGGAGCAGCTGCCTTGGTGTAGGGGTGGGTAGTCCATGTTCTAGTTCCTACGTAATTGTAGGGAAACAAGCTGTGTTGTCTCTAAGGCCCTTGGTAATTCAAGGGCTGCATCTCCATGCAGATCTCTCTTCTCATCATGCCCTTTCTTGGTGCTACTTTTGGGTAGGACCCAACAATTCAGGGTAACTGTCATCAGCTGCCATTTCTGATAGGTACAGTGTCTCCCCTTTCCCCCACTTCTGCTAGGAGTTGGTAATAGTCTGGCTCTACGGGCAGTTGTACGTAAAAGATTCTTCTGCCATGCTCCACCACTGATGGCAATCTGGGATGGGATGTGTTAGGAGTTGGTCTGTTTGATTGAAATGTTGATTTGGCTCAGCAGAGCTGAATTTTGGTAGGGGTGCTCATAGAGCTCTTCCTCTTGGCCTTCTCTTAGCTTTGAGCTCTGATTCCCTGTGAGCACAGTGCTGATACAGTAATGCTAGTAACATTCATCCTAGTGGTCCTCAGGAGCTACCAGGCCAATTGTGACAGAGCGTATTTGGTGTGGGGTAGGAGGAATGCTCATTTGTGAAATGAACCTGGTGGGGGCTGCTGGGATCAGATCAGGGGCTCTGTCCTGAGGCCTTTGGTGGGAGGGCAGAGCAAGTGGGAAGAGGGGTGTGGTGAGTGCAGCAATCCATCCTCAGAAAGACTATGACTAGGAACTGAGCTAAATCTTCTAGAAAGTTGGTTCAGAAATTATAGTCTTGCCAGATTTCTAGCAAAGTTCAGTGTTACTATAAGCCTTTGCGGTACTTCTTGAAATGTTCTAGGGGAGAGCATTGAAAAAACATCTTCCTCTATATTACCTACACAAGGTGAAGGTGGAAGGAAGATGAAGAGGAGGAGTGGCTTGCATTCTTCTCTTCTCACTTGTCCCCTGCACAGGGAGATACAACGACCGTCAGAAATGACTGCGAAGCCTCTTGCCTTGTCTTCAGTAGCTAATGATCAGAGACATGTTTTTTTTTAACTACCATGGTCCCAAGATTCCACCCTGAAATTTATTTTTCTTTGTATGAATATGTGTAAATGATTTAAAATTAAAACCGTAAAATATTTATATGAAGAATAAATGGAACTGATGTGGGCATGAAAAAAAAAAGATATAATTGGAACTGAATGTACCTGTTCAATAAAATATGATCAAGTCTTCACAAAAGAGCAAAACGGTATTCAAACCCCAATTATTTAAACGCTGCCCTAATTTAAGCGTTACATGTATCTGCTTGATGTCTTGGTGCTCGCATCAGCCCCAACACACATTTCACAGAGTTAACGTGTTTGAAAGAAGAATTACGTGAAATCGTTGCAGAATTCAGTACTACCTTCATGTTACTTGTCCTTTCGTCTTTTTTTCTTAAGAGAGACTTCAGGTGTAATTTAGACTTTTAAAAATGTGATTTTTTTTAAGCAGCACAGGTTAAAAGGAGAGAAGCCCAAGTTTTCTCTTATACTGTCCCCATAATTTCCCACACTTCATTTCTACAAATCCTATGTGCAAAGAGGGAGGAGGGGACCCTGCCTGGGAAGACCAGGGAACAGTGTGCATTTGGCGATAGGACAATGTTCCCTAACCCACCAGAGCTCCTCAAATTGGTGACAGCAACACCAATCACAGGGCTGTGGAGATTATCAGAAAGGATTTCAGGGAAATAAAAACCAATTAAACAATATTTTAGTTTCCTCATCAAAGTATTTTTCCTTAAATTAGCAGTATACATTATGTAGAGAATTATGAAAATGACAACAAGGTAATCATTATGTCTGAGCTCCAGATGTGATGTGCATAAATCTTCCTGTACCAGGTCATTACTGTGTTATTAATGCCCCCCCGCCCCCCACCCAGCAGAAGAGGCCAGGTTGCTCTCATCAGGGATGCTAATATGGACCCATGGGGACAACAGGCTTAGATTTTCTTAGATTCCCTGAAGGTTCTTCTGAATCATTCCCCTTTTCCTATCTGCTTATTATTTTGCTGTGTGCATCAGTGCTATACAAACAGTTCTGCAGTGCCAGACCCTTTCTAAGTTCAGATAAAGAAGCTGGTCAGTTGCTACTTTAGAAAAATGCATCCAAGCTCTTTACAGCTATATACGGGACACTGCATCAGGCAGAAGGGCCTGTGTGGATCTCAGGAAGAAACGCTACAGGAGGAAAAAAGAAAGAGTAAGTTACTAATAACTGAACATTGACACACAAATGTAAAGAAAAAACAGCTGTGGGCAGAAAGGGGCGGAGACAGAAAGAACACAGAAGATACAAAGGGTTCCACTTCCGTAAAGTCAGTGTTCTCAACAAAAACGTGCAAGAGCGCTGGTAGTGAAAGCTGACTCAACTTTTTAAAAGGAAAGCAGCGTAATGCCTTGATATAGCAAATAATTAAGTCACGTGATGAAACAAACTGACATATTCATTGTGTAAAGTTCCTGTGAGTACCTTTCTATCTATGCCTTAGCTACGAAAGTTAAAAGAGTCAATTTCTTGGTTGTACCAAGAGGGTCTACTTACTTATTCTGTCGTCTTTTGCCAATTACGTGATTCCTTTGTTTCCTAATGTTCTCTTCTGTAAAATGGGAATAATAACATCTACCTCAATGGGGTACAGCAAGTTTTCAATGAAATCAGGTAGGAAAAACTCTTGTCCCAGTGCTGGTACTAAGTTGTATGCTCAATATCTAGTACTTATTTTATTATAACGAGTGATTAGGAAAAAAAAAATTTGTGTTACGTCCCCCATTTCTACACTTTATGGACGTAGGAATAACATGGGAGAAAAAAGTCTGTGTCCTCAATAAAATAATCAGTTTCATCCACTGAATAAATAGCATGTATCACTGATTTTTTCACATGAACTAAACTTTAGCATCCCAGCATAGTTGATTCAGTGTCTTATTAAGTTTAAGAATCAGTGTTCTAGACGAACACTTACCAAACAAAGTGCACTCAGAGGCAACAGCTATAGCATTATACAAATTATACACAATAATAAGATCCTTATTCTTCAGCAGACTTTTTTGAATTTTGCACATGGACACTGTCAGTGTGGAGTTTTGCCGTGCTTACAGTGACTATCTCTTGTCCCCACGTAACCAAAAACTATATCCCTCTCCCAGCTCCACAACAAATTCCACTTCTTCCATCAAAGCCTTCTTGGATTCCTCCATCACAGAGTAAGTCTCCCCCTTCGGAAATCCTAGGGCAGGGGTAGATCGATATTTTTCTCTAAAAGGCCAGATACAAATATTTTAGGCTCTGCAGGCTAAGTCACAGCTATTCAACTCTGCCCCACAGCAGGGAAGTAGCCACAGAATACAGGGAAATTAAAAGGTGTGGCTGTATTCAAATAAAACTTTATTTACAAACATAGCAGGCCGGATTTGGACCAAGGACTATATTTCATCAGCCTCTGTCCCAGCTGATCCTACTCTGGGCTGTGCCTTTAATTAGTGAGCATACACAAAGTCTCTGAAATCACTGTCTTCTTGGTGGGACGTCAGGAAAGACATATTTTTCCAGGTATTTTTGCAAAGCATTTCATATAGCAGTGCTTAATCACTTACTGATTTTAAAATTCATTTAAAATGTGAGCAGGAGCTAGAGCTGTGAGTCATGCCTGCATGAAACATCTGCCAAAGTATTAATTCATGGGGTACTTTAAAAAGCAGCTTCCTTTTGATGAGTCTTTATTCTCCCTATCTCTCTACACATACAATCTATCTTACGTGGTAATAGTGAGGAATAGAGACACGATAAATAAAAGAGAAAACACTAGGAGGCAGTTAAATGGCTTCAATAATTATATTTGGCATATGTTTTGTGTCCTAATATAAACAAACACCTCTAAATCATAACAGAATGGTTAGTCTTTCTCTTTGTGGGGGCTTTTCAATGTGCTGATGTGAACTATTACATCTAAATGAAAACTAAGGGATTCCTTTCTTAAAATTCCCTTAAGATATATTCCCCATTGATGTTACTAACTTTGTAGCTGAGAGAAACATTCATCTCTTAAATATTTTTTGCTTTGTCAGTATCAGTAGTTGAGTTTTCCCGCCCATGTGCCAGAAACTAGAATTTTGTTTCATATGGAAAAGATACACACTACTGTAATTTCAGTGAGCTGTCTGCTTGTTACTGAACTTCCAACATCGCTCAAGACGTGAACAGCAATAGGGTAACTCGAGAGACCGCCAGAGTGAGAGGAGAGACCCCCAGAGTGAGAGGGGCGGAGAGAGGAGAGACCCCCAGAGTGAGGGGAGAGACCCCCAGAGTGAGGGGGGTGGGGAGAGGACAGACCCCCAGAGTGAGAGGAGACCCCCAGAGTGAGAGGAGAGACCCCAGAGTGAGGGGAGAGAGGAAAGACCCCAGAGTGAGAGGAGAGACCCCCAGAGTGAGAGGAGAGAGGAGAGACCCCAGAGTGAGAGGAGAGACCCCAGAGTGAGGGGAGAGACCCCCAGAGTGAGAGGAGAGAGGAGAGACCCCAGAGTGAGAGGAGAGACCCCCAGAGTGAGAGGAGAGACCCCCAGAGTGAGAGGAGAGACCCCAGAGTGAGAGGAGAGACCCCCAGAGTGAGAGGAGAGACCCCAGAGTGAGAGGAGAGACCCCCAGAGTGAGGGGGACGTCAGAGTGAACATGACAGTTCAGTGTCAGGAAATCTTGGCTCGAGGCCGTCAATTGCTTCATCTCACCTTAAGAATATGCTTATTTGCCTAACTTAAGACCAAGACAGACGTACATGTTATATTCACAGCCATTTCCCTACAACTAAAACAGTTTCTTGGACACAACAGGCACGTAAACTGCTATCAAATGACTTTATGGCATTTTGTAGCTTAGAAGGTGTCAGAGGCTCCACTTGAAACCGCACTTCACTGCAGACCTGACATATAAACATCCCTTAGAATTCCCTAATTGCTACTCCGCTCAGACCCCCACCGGTCCCCGCTGCCCACAGCTTCATTCCCTAAGAGCTGCCCTGCTCAGACCCCCAAGGGTCCCCGCTGCCCAGGGCGTCCTCAGTGTCCTGAGCCTCCCCACCCATTCCACCCCCACCTTCCTGCACAATGAGCTACAAGGATGGCATCCTGAACTTGGCCTTCGTGGCTCTCCAACCCTCCCAAGTTTATCAGCTGTCACTACTGCCTCTAAGCTTTCCAGATCTGTTCCTAGGAAGTCTTATCATTCCTACTGACTCTTTTTTTGTTTTTAACAAAACAAAACCCATTTTACTTGACTAGTCTCATTTTTTAACTTCCTTCTCTTTAAACACCTTAAAATCCACTGTAGCACTGACTATTTGAGAATGCTAGTACTCCAGGAGTGAACTGTGCTGAGTGGATTAAGCCCCAGACCCTCCACTGAGGCAGTAACACTGGGCAGGGTCACTCTCATGGTGCTCCAACCTACTCAGCTTTAAAATGAAGGAAACAAACAATGCTTTCTCAGAGGTTTTGAGGACTGAATTAGTTAAAAGCATGTAAGGTATTAAATTGGGGCCTGGAATCAATGTCACCTGGTTTTTTGTACCCTCAGTGAATCCCCAACAATAAAAAAAAAAAAAAGAAAGAAAGGGCGGCGCCTGTGGCTCATAGAGTAGGCGCCAGCCCCATATACCGAAGGTGGCAGGTTCAAACCCGGCCTCAGCCGAACTGCAAACAAAAAAATAGCCGGGCGTTGTGGTGGGTGCCTGTAGTCCCAGCTACTGCAGAGACTGGGTAGAGTCTCTGAGGCAGGAGAATCGCCTAAATCCAGGAGCTGGAGGTTGCTCTGAGCTGTGTGACGCCACGGCACTCTACCGAGGGCGATAAAGTGAGACTGTCTCCACCAAAAAAAAAGAAAGAAAGAAATTGGTGCCTGGCAAGTGTTCAACAACGGACAGCTCTTTTTCCAGAAAGGTTACCTCTGTAACTTCACTTCACAGCCTCTACTGTGTTCCAGCGTCTCTAAAATCATTTGCTAAACACACATGGACATATAGCATGTTTGTTTTTCCACTTACAGAATCAATCTACAGAGAGAATAATTTCACTAAATGGCTAATTTCTAATTGCAATCAAAATTTAACATGAGCTGTCTTTCTATCCTCCAGCAGTTATTCATGTATTTATTTACTACTCTGAGGGTAGAAAGAGAAAATATTCAGTCCCTTGATAACGCTGAGCATCGCCCAGAGGCAGACCCTTGTGTAACACCTGGATTCCCCGTTCTCTGTCTTCACCTGGAGAGAAGATACTGGTGACCACTGTATCATAAACGACAGTTTAAACATTTACATTCATGGTCATCCTTGACTATTCTGCACGTTTAAAGACCTCCATAACCTTGAATGACTAAAATCTTATGGAGCCCTAACATTGCTTAACCAAATAACAGATAGAAAAATGGAACATGTTAAACTGATAGAGAAAACATAAGACAAGCCAGCTGTCAGCCGATCACAGTCTGTATTCAACTGGGAAAGGGACTTAATTCACGTGACCACAAGAGGCTGAATAAAGACTCCAGGAAAAAGCAAGAGAAATTTAGCAAATCTGGAATTGCCTTTAAAAGGACAGCTTGTCTCTTTGCATATGCTTAAAATAAACTCTAGATGGTGGTTTATTAAAGGTGCTGAAGACGACAGAAACATCCCATGAAAGAGGAAACAGATCACCTTTAAGGTCTGTGTGACTCTATAATCTACCAAAGCGTCAACAAAGCCATAAATACAGACCATTACTATTCCTGGCCTCCAGAAATGGATCTCAAACCGAGGAACTGAGGACTTACGCAAAGGTAACTCTAATAAAATGTTTAAGACAAACAAGACGCATCACAAAGGCAACACTACTGAAATTTCAGAAAACTTTCTCCGGCTATCCCGAAGCTTCAGAGGACAATTTGAACGGGGTGTTTAAACTCGGCTTTCAAGGTGAGGTTAAAGGCAGAAAGGGAAAGAGCAGGAAGTTAACACACTCCACAGTGAAGTTAGAGGATTCCAAAATCAAAGAACAGAGTGACCAATGATAAACTTCATTCACCCTCATTCAAGAGGTAGAACGGGGCTGCCCCAGGCACAGGGAAGCCTTCTATCTGACTTCCGTCACAGAGGAGCCTGGAAAGGCTGTTTGGAATTTTGTCGTGTACGCAGTGAACTATCGGTCAGTGGACAAAGTCTTATTACTATTTCCATGTAGGTGGTTTGGGTGCCCGTTGCTCAGTGCTTAGGGTGCCGGCCACATACACCAGGCCTGGTGGGTTCAAACCCATCCCAGGCCTGCTAAACAACAATGACAACTGCAACAAGAACAACAAAAATAGCCAGGCGTTGTGGCAGGTGCCTGTAGACCCAGCTACTTGAGAGGCTGAGGCAAGAGAATCTCTTAGGCCCAAGAGTTTGAGGTTGTCTTGAGCTGTGATGCCACAGCACTCTACTGAGAGTGACATAGTAAGACTGTCTCAAAAACAAAAAAAAATTATGTCCATGTAGGTAGGAGAGGGTGTTTCAGTGAGAGTATGTGATGGTAAATATGGACTTAGCTGGCAGCATGAGATGGCACAGGTGGAAAACTCAACAAGAGACTCCAACCTGACCTTGGGTAGCACGTCAAAAGCACCTGCAGTCTGCAGTGACGTCAGAAAAGAGGGACGCAGCTTAAAAAAAAAAGTACTTTGGATGTACACAAGGCCAGACAGAGGGTGATTTCAAATGTGTCTAGACTGGAAAGTGTTGATACCAATAAAGCAATTGGGAATGGGCAACAAAATGAAAGGAAGTTTGGGAAAAGAGAACAGAGCACTGGAGCTGCCCGCAGCATCACGAGGAGAAGCCGCCCCACAGACCTTGGGAGATGTCTACAAACATCTCCAACCTGAGGACTTCAGGGCTGCAGACGATAATGCGGGAGTTCAACCTACTCAGGTGGAGGTGGAGGTCAAGAGCAGACAGCTTTGCCAGTCAACAGCACACAGACGAAAGAACACCCCCAAGCAGAGTTGAGGAGCGGGTACTTCAGTGAGCAGGAGGGGAAAGGCCAGGTCGGCGGGTGCAAATGAGAGGCAGAGGGTAGGAGAGCAAAGAGCACAGGGAGCCACAGAGGAGCAGGAGGCTCTGGGCCAGCTCTGCCCACGGCTCTCGCTGGTCTAAAGAGGAAGGATGGGAGCCCGGGGAGTCACTGCTGTGCTGGTCTTCAAAGTTAGTAGTTACTTCCCAGGAAAGAACGCACGCTCTCACATCAAAACATTTTCATGTGAGACTATTCTCTTACTCCTTTAACGGAAGAAAGGATTTTTATTTTACATGAAGATACCCTGATGTCAAGATTCCTTAAAAGTCTTCAATTTGATCCTACTGACCCACAGTTTTCTGCCCTGTGTAGTCCTATCCCACTAAAAGGTATATTAAAATGTAGAGGGATTTTTTTTTTTTTTTTTGAGACAGAGCCTCAAGCTGTCACCCTGGTAGAGTGCAGAGGCATCACAGCTCACAGCAACCTCCAACTCTTGGGCTCAAGTGATTCTCTTGCCTCAATCTCCCTAGTAGCTGGTACTTCAGGCACTGGCCACAATGCCCGGCTATTTTTAGAGATGGGGGTCTCATCCTTGCTCAGGCTTGTGAACTCAAGCAATCCACCCGCCTCGGCCACCTAGAGTGCTAGGATTACAGGGGTGAGCCACCATGCACAGCCTTAAAGAGGGATTTTTTTTTTTTTTTTTTTTGGATTGTTATAGTAACTGAGCGAAAGCTATTGGCACACAGAAAACAGAGGTTTTTGTTATGGACTGAGTATGTCCCCTCAAAACTCATATGTTGAAATCCTAACCTCAAATGTAATAATATTAAAAGATGGGGCCTCGGGAGGTAAAGAGGTCATGAGGGTGGGGCCACCCAAATGAGACTGATTACTGCCCTTACGAAGGGAGCCCAGAGAGCTCGCTCAGCCTTCCGTCACTCAGTACACCTACAAATGACAGCAGACTGTGACCTAGAACAGGACCTCATCAAACCTCCAGAGCTGTGAGAAATAAATTTCTGTTGTTTATAAACCATGTAATCTGTGATAATTTGTTATGGCAGCCTTAACCAAGACAGGTGGGTCATAGACCCTAAATGATGCCCTGCAGTGAAAGAGGCGTTTCTAAACAATGAAGTGTCCCACGCCAGATGCCAGTAATCCCACCTGTTGAGAAACAATGTCACCTAACACCGCTTATCACAAATTCATCTTCTGCATATTTGAGAAGAATTGATAAAACTTCAGATTTTGGGATTTTTGACAGTTTTAAAATAAGGCAAAAATAATTAATGTGGTTCATCCCTTAGAAACTTGTTAAATGCATGCTTTTTCCACTTATTGATTATTCATATCTAATCTAGTTCTAAAAGAAGTAGGTCTTGAAGTTAACTATTTAGTAGGGCACATTCTTTTTATAAAGTACCATTATCCGTGTATTATCTTTAATCAAAATCTGATTGGGGAAAACTAATCAATAATAATACACACCATCGTGTTATTAGATGGAGAATAGCCAATGTTTAAAATAAAATGTTTTCTATGAAATGCCAACGTTTTGTACAAATAAATATCTGTATAAAATATTTATAAATAAGTATTTATTATCTAAATAAACATTTGGGCTCACCACTTATTCGAAAAACTATCAATTGGAGTTGCTACTTTAATGCAAGTATTATTAAAGATTAATGACAGATTTCTGTAATTAACAGAGGGTGTTAATGAACCACACAGACATTTTTGTGGAACTATCCCAAATGCGAAAAGCCTTGAGTAAAAATACCTTCAGGCCAGCACCCTTTAGCTGTCACTCAATTGTCCTGTCGTATTTTCATGAATTCCTTTGAGATTTCAATGAATATTGATGAAAACATTTACAAGACTTCTGGGATTAGGTCAGGAAAATTATTTCCAAAAATATTTGTACCATCATCAACACTGATATATGAGACTATGTTGAAAATGTCTCTAGTGCACCCAAGTATCAATTAAGAGCCGGACTAGTTTTACGGAAGTCAGGTTCAATTTGTTTAATTTGTGGCTAATTTTTCCCTTATTCTTGATTATTATATTGATATTACAGTTGATCCATAAAGCCACATACACCCCCCACTTACTAGTTGACAAATATGTGCCGTAAATGTTATTTACCCCTCCAGACAGTGGCCAATATCGGGCTAGTCTCTTATGACTGTAAATGGCTGGATCTGCCACACAGGAAGAGTAGGTCCCTTTGTTCACCTCTGGCAGGAGCAATCAAGAAAATGAAGCTTTTTAAAAGTTAAAAAACAAGTTCTATTTCACAGAGAATGGGCGTGCACTTGTTTCCCAACGTAATTCCTAATAGCTTTGATCCAAGCAGTTCTGAGAAAGTCTGTGACCGAGCAGAGTGACTTCTCAAAGTCCACTCAACGATTTGTTATGCAACTCAAGGACGTTAGGCCATCTAATGGCAAGACTGACATTTCACAGTTCCCAAACCTCTTCAGGAGATCCTTCCAACAGCCTGAAAGCCACCGGCCAGATATTTATACCTAACACTAGCCGGCACATGTTGAGTTAGCACAGTGCTATTTCACAGACATTGTCTCATTTCATCTCTACATCCAACATACTATAAAATGATTATCATCCTCTTACACATGAAGAAACCAAAATTTAAAGAAGTTTAGTGACTTGCCCTCATGGGTAAGTGGCAAAGCCAAGCTGTAAACTTTGTGGACAGGCTGGACATCAGAGCCCATTTTCACCTCTGCCTTGTTCTGCCCTAGGGACCAGGTCCACAGGTTCCAGATGAATCAGATAAGGATTCTATAAGGATTCTATTGTCAAGGACCACACAGCCTAAGAAGAGAAAGAGGATGCCTATCCAAACATCACAGTGCAAGCAAATAAATAACTGGCCAGGAGGGGACGTTTTCTTTGGGACAGTTTGAAGTGAGGAAGGGGACAAAGGACAGTAAAGGAATGTATTATAATTACTATTTGTTACATGTCATTCTATTCGTGAGGCATCGTAGAAGACACCTTACATTTGTTACCTGCGTTGGTGTCCAGTACAGCCACGTAAGGTGCATAAGACAAAGTCAATCAGCAGCTTAGCTAAAACTTACATTTAAATCCAGAGCCCTTGAAAGATGGTCTTCCCTGTCCCCATTTTTTTTTTCTTGTCTTTCTTCCTTTTTTGGTCCACCCTGTAGAAGTCCCTTTCTGATGTTTACAGTATATAGGCACCTTTTGTTTATTTCTCAATTCAAAGACAGAGTATTTTTCTAGAGGCACAGGTGAACTTCCTGGACTAGGTAACAGACTGGATGACTGGACGCAAAGCCATCTCAAAGAGCTTCCACTCTCCTGCCCTCGGGGCATTTCGTGACAAAATCTCCTGCCAGAATCAGAGTTGAAGCCAGGGGCGGCTTGGCAGGTGCCTCCCTGATCTCTGACTCCTCATCCTTGCCTCCATTTCTGCCTCTCTCCTGCCTTTGTTCTTCCTACAATGACTGGTTCGGGGCTGCCACATTCTACCCGGCACTGCTCCAGGAAAGAGAACTCAACAGACAAGGCATGTTCTCTTGTTTAGCTTCATGCAGGGCAGAAGCTGCATCAAACAGTGGGTAAAGCCAAGAGGACTGCCCGGCACAGGACCCCGCTCGGGCAGCGGAGCAAGCTGTGTCATTCTTTCAGCCTCCTGCAGTCCTCCTCAGTAAATGTGACTACAGCAGACCTGCCTCCTACGGTGGCTCTGTGCTATCAGAAGGAGCACAGTGCCCGGGCCACCCGGAGCACTGTGGAGTTGTCGCCGATGCTAAACGCTCGGGCTTCTAGGAGCAAGTGGATTGACTGGGCTATCCAAGGCGCAGAAGAAATTACAGCTCAGTCTTTTCTCTCCTCCCTTCATAGTAAAGAGAAAGTCTCCATTTTCTGTTTATAAAGAGTCACCTTCAATGGATAAAAGGGGCTGAATTATAGGTTTCTGAAGCGAGGTACCCTTCTCAAATTTGCCTCTCGGATGTCACAAACATTTCTTACCACTGCCAAATTTCTTCCATGCCATTTGGGATATATGATTTTTCATTAAGAAGAGAAAGATTAACCTGGATAAGTGGTTATGAATTTCTTGGGAAGAGAATTCCAAGTTCATTCATCTTGGGAACCCTAGCAGAGTATCTGGAATTATTTTAGGGAATCAAAAATAGTCTATATTTAGCTGTTTTCCATCCACTTCACAATAGCACTTCATAGGGAGCATAACCAATCTTATTTTATGGAAAATAAAAAAAAATGAAGCAGAGATTGTTAAATTATTACACACGTGCCAAACCAAGCTTGAATTGTAGGTCCAAATGAATTTAAAGTTAATTCCCTTTTCCCCCATGAAGCCTTAAAGTATATTTGGTAGTTTCATATAAAATTAAAAGCAAATTCAGGAGATGCCCTTTCACATCATAACCGTGATCCAGGACTATGATTCTGGGAAGGAAGATTCACTTGGGTCACTTGGCCATCTTTCCATTTAAAAAGGCTCAAGTCCAAAATGATAAGCCAGATATTATAAAAAGGCAAATACATGTCTAGAAAATCTCAAGCATTTAGAGAAGGATTTGAACACTGAGAAACAAGTGTTACAATTTCAAACCACTTATCATTATTAAGACACTCTTTGGTGGGAAAAAAGTAGTATGCCACTGTAAACTGCTGATGAATATTCAAAAAGGCGTTACTGACTTTTGGGTTATTACACCATCCACTGAGTTGCTTATGACGTTTCCTCTCCACAAGTTCCTTCGGTTGCCCCCTCACCTACACGGCTTTAAACGCATGTGCTCGGTCAGAAGGGTCCGAGTCGCCCCGTTCAACCCTCAGCTGCCCTGTGCAGACCTCTCTCTATTGTCAGATTTTTCAGGCACACTCCCCCAAATGCACCCTTAATACCTGTGGCTCCAATGACCCCGCACGTTCGAGCTACCAACCTGTTAAAAGTTTGTAAGTCTGAGTTCTGACAGTTTAGCCTAAGCACGTGGTGCCGGGGAAGGACACCCCGTGCCCAGCGCTGACTCTTGTCCCGCCTCATTGCGGGCTGTCTTCTTCCCCTGGGGAGTGTCCTTTCGGAGCCCAGAAGACAGAAGTACATCGATGTTAGCTTTCCGACCACAGCCGCCAGCCAGCCCCTGCTGTGCGCGCTGCCCGCCCGACTTAGGTCTCCAGCAAACGGAGGCAGACAGACGGTTCCTCTTTTCCTCTCCGGCGCGGGGGTCGGGGGGCCGTGGTTGGTTTCCCTGCAGTTTGAACCGCAAAATTCCCTCCTCAGCCCTTCCAGGAAAGTGGCCTGGAGCCCACCGCCCCTGGCAAGGCAGTCTGCGATCTCTCGGACGGAAACACAGAAGCGGCCGCGGTTCGCGCGCGGGAGAGCGGCGGGGCAGAGCGGGAAGGCGGCGCGTCCCGGGAGGCGCAGCCCGCAGCCCGCAGCCCGCCCCGCTCTGCCCCGCGCTCCCCGCTCCCCGCAGCCCGCCCCGCTCTGCCCCGCGCTCCCCGCTCCCCGCAGCCCGCCCCGCTCTGCCCCGCGCTCCCCGCAGCCCGCAGCCCGCCCCGCTCTGCCCCGC